>JAVSCE010021139.1:0-60911 GCA_032199065.1 Smutsia gigantea
GGAACATCTCCCATTTCACAAGAGCTTCAGCATTCCAAGCGATGATCAGCCCAGAGGAGCCGGAGAGGCCAGAGCCCAGAGCCCACACCACAGCCTCCAGACTAGCAGAGGCACAAAGGAGGAAGAGTAGGAACAGCAGGTGAGCCCAGGGAACACCTGGCTCCTCTAAAGAGATGCCTCCCCATGAGGAAAGGGAAGAACAAATATGCACTGAGACAGCCTGACCAAGCCTCCAGTTTCAAAGGATGTGAGCAGCTCATGCAGGGCCAGGGCCAGGGCCGCCTTTGTGGGATCAGGGTGGCAAGGGATGGGTGCCAAGGGCTTACGAGGTACCAGGCTCGCAGCTGGTAAGTGAGGTTGGAGCTGCTGATATGCTTCCAGCCTGATAAATTATGTCCACAGACTCACAGCTGGTGGGGCCAGGAGCATGGAGTTCTGTCCCAGGCCTCACACGTTAAACGTGATGAAACAATTCACAAGACAGTATCGGATCCAGGTGGCAGACACAGGGAGCTACAGCTCTCTCCCCTCACCCTTGCCTTAAATTCCTAGCAATGACAAAGGGAAAACACATTTAAAGACTTAACAAATTCATTAGACCTATGACGTGAGAAAGAAATACAGCATCAATGATGAAGCCACTGAGAATGTTTGACTGTTTGTTACATCAGCTCATGCTAATTACCCTAACTCAGACAAAGCTTAGTGACTTGAAAGAGGATACTTTATAAATTTAAAAATAATAAAACCTAAAATATGTAACATTATTTTGGCAGCTGCATGGCAATAAAATTGATATTCAAGATTAGAAAAATGGATCATTGTTTTTGTGTGACAGGAAATTTGGTGAAACTCTTGCCTTTTATTTCTTGGAAGACAGGCCACTTGCCAATGGATTTGTAGTCACAGAGAAGAACAGAGAAGGTTAGTGGAGTGTACTGCTGTTGATTCCTTGGAAAATGATTAAAAGAAAGAGATGAGTTCAGAAAAGCAGAGACAGTGTGTACGTGCTAATCGTAGGGACCAGAGTCCAGCAATTCTCAGCCTTGCATGACGGAATGGAAAGAACTTGGCAGGCTAAATCCCTGCTTAGAGGAAGGTGACCCAACCAGCATCCAATTGTTCAACAAGATGTGAAATTTCCTCGTGTTAAAGCATTGAAATCCTGGGGCTGTTGTTACAGCAGCTTGCATGAATTACCCTAAGACAATTTTCTATATACTAGTCACAAGCAGTTAGAAAGTAGAACAGGAGGGGGAAAGACCCACTCACAATAACAAGAGACAAGAAAACCTAGGTATGCTTCTAACAAAAATTATGCAAGAATTATATGAATGCCTGTCAAAGTTACAGAATACCTAAAGAAAATACCCATAGAATATTTTTTGAAGAATATTTTTAAACTGAATAAACATAACATTTACTGAAAGAGATGCTGAAACAATGTCAAGTTTCCCAAATAGATCTACAAATTCAATGAAATCCTGGTCAAAACTGGAAGAACATTTTTTTGAACCTGACATGCTGATTCACATGTTCATTTGACAGGATGAATGTACCAGAACTAACAGAATTCTAATTTAAAACATAACATTAAGGGGAACAGTCAGGCCAGATATCAAAATGTATTGTCTTGTTATAGAAAGTAAAATAATGTATTTGTGGAAGAATGAAAAAAAACATCAGTGGAACAGAACAGAAAGTCTAGAAATATCACTAATGTGATATTTCAGACAAGTGTAGAAAGAATGCTCCCTCAATGCATGGTATTAAAGTAACTGACCATTCATTTAGGAGGAAAAAAATCTGATACCTATACCATGACCAAAAAACAAATTCTAAGTGATTTTGAAACAACGAAAAAAAAATGTCAGAATAATTTTATAATCTTATAGTGGGGAAGGATTTTCTGAGCTACTTGCAAAAGTCATAAAGGAAACCCTGACACACTGACTTCACACATGACCCAAAAATACCAAAAACTAAAAGAAAATTGGAAAAATTAGAGAAAGTATTTGTAACATATACAACAGGCTAGAGAATAATATCCAGGATATATGTTGAAAACAACCCATCACTCAAGAAGATAAAAAATTACCCCAGAAGAAAATGAACAGTATTCTGAACCATGAGAAAGAATGAATTATAGCCTGTGTTTTGATGTAGAAAGGTGGGTTTTTGGAGTTTTTCTGCCATCTTGGTATGGTATCAGGGATAACTACACTTACTGTGATGAGCATTTAGTCACATATATAATTACTGAGTCACTATGCTGTACATCTGAAACAAACATATCAACTATATTCCAATTAAAAAGTTTTGAAGATACAATGTTCATAGAAAAATTACTCAACAGCTGCAGAATAGTAAGTACTATATAATTCTATTTAGGGTTTATGAATGTGTGTGTGTCTGAGAAGGCACGGGAAGGATGGAGAAGGCTCCAGATAGGATTGTAAATAGCAGCTTCTTCCAGGAGGAAAACTCTCAAGGGTCATTTAAAGGAGAATATGGCAATCTCTAAGCTATATCATAAAGTGTCTATATTTTTTTATACTTTATTTTGGTATCATTAATCTACAATTACATGTGCAATATTATGGTGATTAAACTACCCCCTTCATCAGGTCCCCCCCACCAACCCCATTACAGTCACTGTCCATCAGCATAGTGAGATGCTATAGAGTCACTACTTGTCTTCTCTGAGTTGTACAGCCGTCCCCGTGCCCCCCCAACACTATATCTGCTAATCGTAATGCCCCTTTTTCCCTCTTATCCCTCCCTTCCCGCCCATTTTCCCCAGTCCCTTTCCCTTTGGTAACTATTAGTCCGTTCTTGGGTTCTGTGAGTCTGCTGCTGTTTTGTTCCTTCAGTATTTTTTCTTTGTTCTTATACTCCACATATGAGTGAAATCATTTGGTACTTGTCTTTTTCGGCTTGGCTTATTTCACTGAGCATAATACCCTCTAGCTCCATCCATGTTGTTGCAAATGGTAGGATTTTTTTCTTCTTATGGCTGAATAATATTCCATTGTGTATATGTACCACTTCTTCTTTATCCATTCATCTACTGATGGACACTTAGGTTGCTTCCATTTCTTGGCTATTGTAAATAGTGCTGCGATAAACATAGGGGTGCATCTGTCTTTTTCAAACTGGGCTGCTGCATTCTTAGGGTAAATTCCTAGGAGTGGAATTCCTGGGTCAAATGGTATTTCTATTTTGAGTTTTTTGAGGAACCTCCATACTGCTTTCCACAATGGTTGAACTAATTTGCATTCCCACCAGCAGTGCAGGAGGGTTCCCTTTTCTCCACATCCTCGCCAGCATTTGTTGTTGTTTGTGTTTTGGATGTTGGCCATCCTCACTGGTGTGAGGTGATATCTCATTGTGGTTTTAATCTGCATTTCTCTGACGATTAGCGAAGTGGAGCATCTTTTCATGTGCCTGTTGGCCATCTGAGTTTCTTCTTTGGAGAAGTGTCTATTCATGTCCTCTGCACATTTCTTAATTGAATTATTTACTTTATGTTTGTTGAGGTGCAAGAGTTCTTTATCTATTTTGGATGTCAACCCCTTATCGGATACGTCATTTATGAATATATTCTCCCATACTGTAGGATCTCTTTTTGTTCTACCGATGGTATCCTTTGCTGTACAGAAGCTTTTCAGCTTGAAATAGTCCCACTTGTTCATTTTTGCTTTTGTTTCCCTTGCTTGGGGAGATATGTTCATGAAGAAGTCGCTCATTTTTATGTCCAAGAGATTTTTGCCTATGTTTTTTTCTAAGAGTTTTATGGTTTCATGACTTACATTCAGGTCTTTGATTCATTTTGAGTTGACTTTTGTGTATGGAGCTAGACAGTAGTCCAGTTTCATTCCCTTACATGTAGCTGTCCAGTTTTTCCAACACCAGCTGCTGAAGAGGCTGTCATCTCCCCATTGTATATCCAAGGCTCCTTTATCAAATATTATTTGACTGTATATGTTTGGGTTAATGTTTGGATTTTCTATTCTGTTCCACTGGTCTGTGGGTCTTTTTTGTGCCAATACCATATTGTCTTGATTACTATGGCTTTGTAGTAGAGCTTGAAGTCAGGGAGTGTAATTCCCCGTTTTATTCCTCCTTCTCAGGATTGCTTTGGCTATTCGGGGTCTTTTGTGGTTCCATATGAATTTTAGAATTATTTGTTCCAGTTCATTGAAGAAAGCTATTGGTAGTTTGATAGGGATTGCACTGAATCTATAGATTGCTTTAGGTAGTATAGCCATTTTGACAATATTTATTCTTCCTAGCCAAGAGCATGGGATGCATTTCCATTTGTTAGTGTCCTCTTTAATTTCTCTTAGGAGTGCCTTGTAGTTTTCAGAGTACAGGTCTTTCACTTCCTTCGTTAGGTTTATTGCTAGGTATTTTATTCTTTCTGATGCAATTGTGAATGGAATTGTTTTTCTGATTTTTCTTTCTGTTAGTTCATCGTTAGTGTATAGGAAAGCAACAGATTTCTGTGTGTTAATTTTGTATCCTGCAACTTTGCTGAATTCAGACATTAGTTCTAGTAGTTTTGTTGTAGTGGAGTCTTTAGGGCTTTTCATGTACAATATCATGTCATCTGCAAATAGTGACAATTTGATTTCTTCTTTACCAGTCTGGATGCCTTGTATTTCTTTGTTTTGTCTAATTGCCGTGGCTAGGACCTCCAGTATTAATGTTGAAAAACAGTGGAGAGAGTGGGCATCCCTGTCCTGTTCCCGATCTTAGATGAAAAGCTTTCAGCATCTCGCTGTTAAGTATGATGTTAGCTGTGGGTTTGTCATATATAGCCTTTATGACGTTGAGGTACTTGTCCTCTACCCATTTTGTTGAGACTTTTAATCATGAATGGATGCTGAATTTTGTCAAATGCTTTTTCAGCATCTATGGAGATGATCATGTGGTTTTTGTTCTTCTTTTTGTTGATGTGGTGGATGATGTTGATGGATTTTCGAATGTTGTACCATCCTTGCCTCCCTGGGATGAATCCCAATTGATCATGGTGTATGATCCTCTTGGTGTATTTTTGAATTTGGTTTGCTAATATTTTGTTGAGCATTTTTGCATCTACGTTCGTCAGGAATATTGGTCTGTAATTTTCTTTTCTGGTGAGGTCTTTGCCCGGTTTTGGTATTAGAGTGATACTGGTTTCATAGAATGAGTTTGGAACTATTCCCTCCTCTTCTTTTTGGAAAACTTTAAGGAGAATGGGTGTTATTTCTTCTCTATATGTCTGGTAGAATTCAGAGGTGAATCCATCAGGCCCAGGGGTTTTGTTCTTGGGTAGTTTTTTGATTACCGCTTCAATTTCGTTGCTGGTGATTGGTCTGTTTAGTTTTTCTGTTTCTTGTTTGGTCAGTTTTGGACGGTTTTACTTTTCTAACAAGTTGTCCATTTCTTCTAGGTTTTCCAGCTTTTTAGCATATAGATTCTCATAATATTCTTTTATAATTCTTTGTATTTCTGTGGGGTCTGTCATTATTTTTCCTTTCTCATTTCTGATTCTGTTTATATGTGTAGATTCTCTTTTTCTCTTAATCAGTCTGGCTAGGGGTTTATCTATTTTGTTTATTTTTTCAAAGAACCAGCTCTTGGTTTTATTGATTTTTTCTATTGTTTTATTCTTCTCAATTTTATTTATTTCTTCTCTGATCTTTATTATGTCCCTCCTTCTGGTGACTTTGGGCCTCATTTGCTCTTTTTCCAATTTCAGTAATTGTGTCTTTAGACTATTCATTTGGGAATGTTTTCCTCCTTTACATAGGCATGGATTGCAATATACTTTCCTCTTAGAACTGCCTTTGCTGCGTCCCACGGAAGTTGTGGCTTTGTATTGTTGTCATTAGTCTCCATATATTCTTTGATTTCTGTTTTGATTTGGTCATTAACCCATTGATTAATTAGGAGAATGTTGTTAAGTCTCCATGTATTTGTGAGACTTCTTGATTTCTTTCTAAAATTTTTTTCTAGTTTTATACCTTTGTGATCTGAGAAGTTGGTTGGTAGAATTTTAATATTTTTGAAATTACTGAGGTTCTTTTTGTGGCCTAGTATGTGGTCTATTCTGGAAAATGTTCCATGTGCACTTGAGAAGAATGTGTATCCTGTTGCTTTTGGGTGTAGAGTTCTGTAGATGTCTGTTAGGTCCATCTGTTCTAGTGTGTTGTTCAGTGCCTCTGTGTCTTTACTTATTTTCTGTCTGGTTGATCTGTCGTTTGGAGTGAGTGGTGTGTTGAAGTCACCTAAAATGAATGCATTGCTGTCTATTTCCTCCTTTAATTCTGTTAGTATTTGTTTCACATATGCTGGTGCTCCTTTATTGGGCGCATATAAATTTATAATGGTTATATCCTCTTGTTGGATTGACCCCTTTATCATTATGTAATGTCCTTCTTTATCTCTTGCTACTTTCTTTGTTTTGAAGTCTATTTTGTGTGATACAAGTACTGCAACACCTGCTTTTTTCTCTTTGTTGTTTGCATGAAATATCTTTTTCCATCCCTTCACTTTTAGTCTATGTATATCTTTGGGTTTGAGGTGAGTCTCTTGTAAGCAGCATATAGATGGGTCTTGCTTTTTTATCCATTCTGTTACTCTGTGTCTTTTGATTGGTGCATTCAGTCCATTTACATTTAGGGTGATTATTGATAGATATGTACTTATTGCCATTGCTGGCTTTAGATTCGTGGTTACCAAAGGTTCAAGGGTTGCTTCTTTACTATCTAACAATCTAATTTAACTTTCTTGTTAAGTTATTGTAAACACAGTCTGATGTTTCTTTATTTCTCTCCCTTCTTATTCTTCCTCCTCTATTCTTTATATACTAGGTGTTTTATTCTTTGCCTTTAGTTAGTATTTGGATGGTCTGCTTTCTTTGCTATGATTTTATTTTCTCTGGTGACATCTTTTTAGCCTTAGGAGTGCTTCCCTCTAGAGCAGTTCCTTTAAGATGTCCTGTAGAGGTGGTTTATGGGAAGCAAATTCTCTCAGCTTTCGCTCGTCTGGAAATTGTTTAATCCCTCCATTATATTTAAATGATAATCATGCTGGATACAATATTCTTGGTTCAAGGCCCTTCTGTTTCATTACGTTAAATATATCATGCCATTGTCTTCTGGCCTGTAAGGTTTCTGTTGAGAAGTCTGATGATGGTCTGATGGGTTTTCCTTTGTAGGTGATAATTTTTCTCTCTCTAGCTGCCTTTAGTACTCTGTCCTTATCTTTGATCTTTGCCATTTTAATTATTATGTGTCTTGGTGTTGTCTTCCTTGGGTCCCTTGTGTTGGGAGATCTGTGGGCTTCTGTGGACTACGAGACTATTTCCTTCCCCAGCATGGGGAAGTTTTCAGCAATTTTTCTTCAAAGACACTTTCTATCCCTTTTTCTCTCTCTTCTTCCTCTGGTACTCCTATAATGCAAATATTGTTCCGTTTGGATTGGTCACACAGTTCTCTTAATATTCTTTCATTCCTAGAGGTCCTTTTATCTCTCTCTGCCTTAGCTTCTCTGTATTCCTGTTCTCTGATTTCTATTCCATTAACAGCCTCTTGCATCTCGTCCAGTCTGCTGCTAAGCCCATCAATGGTCTCATTTCTGCACTGTCTTTCCTGACTTCCCTCAATTTTTCCCTCAGCTCTTGCACATTTCTCTGTAGATCCATCAGCATGGTTATGACTTTTATTCTGAATTCTTTTTCAGGAAGATTGTGCATTTCCATCCCTTCAGTCTACCTCTCTGGTGTTGTCTGGGTCTGGGTGAGCTTGGTCTGTACCATATTCCTCTGTCTTTTCATGGCGATAGAAGTGGTCACTGGTAAGTGCCACGTATGTCAGCTGGGCTCTTTAAGACTTTAAGAAAAAAAAAGAAGGAAGAGAAAGAAAAGAGAAAAAAAGGAAAGAAAGAAAAGAAAGGAAAGAAAAAAAGAAAACCAAAAAAAAAAACCGCCCACCGGGAGTATATTCTGTAAGGATGATGTAGGTGGCGCTGTTGATCCACTATTCCGCAGCCGTGGTAGCGCAGCTCTGCAGGTCCCTTTGTGGCTCTGGCTGGGGCAGGAACGAATGGGAGGCAGTTGTTCTCTGTGTATTTTCAGTGCAGCTACTTTTTCCCAGTTGCCAGCCAAGGGGTCCGAAATTCCTCAGGACTCCCAGCCTGCTGGGCAGAGTGTGCTGGGACTATCCTGGCCCCTTGCCTCCTTAAGACTGCCAAAAAAAGCGTGCACTTTTCTTTTGTCCCGGGGAGCCGGCTGCAAGGACCTGGGCGCATTCCCAGCTCAAAACCTGCACCTTCTGCCTCTCCAACATCTGATACACTGCGCGATGTGTGTCAGCGCTCCTGGCGCAGATCACCAGGGCTGGTTATTTCGCGCGCCTGTACTTCCAGTCCCTCCAGGCTCTGAATCCTCTCCTCCCGCCGTGAGCTGGGGTGGGGGAGTGCTCAGGTCCCGTGGGGTTGCAGCTGGGTATCTTACCGCCTCTCCGGGTGCTGAGTCCTCTCAGGTGCAGATGCAGGCTGTGTGCTGTCCTGTATATTCTGGTCTCTCTTTTAGGAATAGTTGTATTTGCTGTATTTTCATACATATATATGGTTTGGGGAGGAGATTTCCACCACCCTGCTCATGCCACCAACTTCCCGGAACTCTCTATATTATTTTTTAACTTGATGAAGAATTGTCATATAGGTACAGATATATATTTTTAATGGACTTTTTTTTTTGGAATAGTTTTTAGGTTCACAGCAAATGAATGGAAAGTACAGTGAGCTCCTAGCCCCCCACCCCCAAGCCACTCTCCCACAGCCTCCCCCACGAGCACCATCCCGCATCAGACGGGTGCATTTGTTACAGTCCATGAGCCTGCACTGACACATTTTAATCACCCAAAGCCCATAGTTCACATCAGGGTCACTCTTGGGGTTGTAAGTTCTAAAGGTCTGGACAAATGTGTAATGGTGTGTATCCATCAGCATAGTGTTGCACAGGACAGTTTCATGGCCCAGGAACTCCTCTGGGATCTGCGTGTTCCTCCCTCCCTTCTCGCCAGCCCAGGCAACCACTGATCTTGTTACTGTCTCCCTAGTTTTTCCTTTTCCCGGATGTCATAGAGTTGGAATCATAGCGTATGTAGCATATATATATATACATATATGTTAAAGTCTTCAAAAATACAGACATATACCTGGAATTGTGCGTGAACTTAGAAGATCCATTGAAAGCTCTCATAACTGAGAAGTTCAGGTGAGCACCAGCAGACAGGAGACAAATACGAGCCGCTGAGAGACCAGAGCAGGAAGGAAGAACCTGCCTGTGCAGGGGACAAGTTAGGGCACCAAGTAAGTCACTCAGAAGGCAAACCTCCATGACACATAAATTAGAAAACACACTAAAAAATAATGGAGTGTAGAATTAGCCCCAGGGAGCAAACAGAACCAGGGCTCTTTAAGACAAGCTTCATAAAATCACCCAGAATGCAGGGGACATGTCCTGTAAGATGGGAAAAGATTAGATTAAAAAGATAGACACAGAAAATTAACAATTCTGGCATGCCTGTGAAGAGACCAAACCAAATGTGCTTGGCCATTGTATTTTCATGTCCTCAAAAGGGAGACTTCTAAACTAACAGTATATGGCACCTGGAGTTAGCCTCCAGGTTGTAAAGCAAGTATAAAAATGTATTAATTTAAAAAGAACATAATTACCTACCAAGGACAGTTGGAGGGACATTTTGATTATGTGAAATGAAACATTGTCAAATCATTTATAACAAGACAGAGAAGGCATATTTTCTAAAATTCAAGCTGCACGGCTCGCCCGCAGGGTGGGTGCTATGAGGGCAGGATTTCTTGACGGATGAAGTGGCAGCAGGTTCGCGTGCCAGGGTCATGCAGCTCTAGGACACAGAGGGCTGTCGGCGGGACAAAATGACAAAATGGGGGGGAGAAAATGAAAACGCTGACGGGTGGCAAGTGTGTGCGCGCGGGTCTAGCAGGGAACGGTAGCCCCCTCGGGAATAAGAACCGAGGGAAGTGGTCCTGGGCATTGGTTACACGGGAGGGAGGAGAAGCCACCCAGGGTAGGACACACGCAGCCCAGAGATGAGACAGCCCCAGGCTCCCAGGCTTAGAGGACAGACGGGACGCAGTGCACAGGCGAGCCCCGCCGGAAGGACACCTGGAGCCGCAGCAGGTCTGCGTGCTGCAGGCGAGCCACAGTGGGGATGCAGCTCCCACTGCAGCCACTGCCTGAGCAGGGGCCAGGGAGGGGTCCGCCCCTCCTGAAGCTCGCGGCGGGGCCCGGGAGGGAAGGCGCCCCGAAGAGAGGCAGCCCATCTGCGGAAGGCTGCAGCAGTTGGGGCGACCCTTCAGCGGGGCCTCTGCCCCCAGAGCCCCAGCTGGGTTAGGCTTGACTGCATCTCCTGCGGAAGGAGGCCACGGTTTCCCCGGGCTGACCGCAAGGTGGAAGCAGAGGAGAAGGGCAAAGTCTGCCCTATGTTTCATCTCCAAACCCCTGCGCCCTTGATATTATTTGAATCTTTCCAACACATCTTCCTCCTGTTTTCCTCAGGTTGCACTCTGCTGTGTGAGAAACAGTCTGGATCCTAACGAGATGTCCTAAGGAGACCAACACAATAACCCTCTGCCTCAAGAGGCCAGCTGAACAAATGTCAGCACTTCCATCTTTTCAGTTCCCAGGTCCTTAAAAACTTCCTAAACACTACTATTACCCCAGGAACGCATCTGTAATGTTTCGCACTGTTTGGAAGAAGCAACCTTGTTTTGGAATACACGCATACACACACACACACACACACACACACACACAGATCAAAATATGTGTGTGTTCTATGTAATCTCAAGATGTTTGGGGGGAAATTTTGAAAAACAAAAAAATTCACAGCCCATGATTGTTCAGCAATTGCAGCTAAAAGTATTTAGCACCTCCTATCGTTGCCTGATGAGCAAGAAAATTTTCCAGTCTTGCTAACAAAACGTGCCTCTGGGAAGCCACGTGAAGAAGAGTTCCTTTATGTTCTGACTATTGGTATTCTACAGAGGTCAGGAAACTTCACATCAAGTTAGATCAGACTTGCACTATGCTCATACACTTTGCTTTATTAAATAAATCTACTTCTATAATGTTGGCATGAAGAAATTACTATTAATTGATGAAGTGAAGTAGGAAGGTTACCACTTAAAGAAATTCTGACGATAATTTTGTAAGTCATACAGTCAATCTCTGATCTGTGCTTTTAATAGCTACTTTTGCAAACACTTCGTGTTTTAATAGGAAAGGAAATAGCTGAATTCAGGGGAGAATTTAAACTGCATTCTCTAACTTTACTTTTAATTTTATTTTTTATTGATTTATAATCGACATTTCATGTTGTGTTAGTTTCAGGTGTGCAACATTTTTAGTTAGCATCCGTCACTATCCAAAGTTACAATGTAACTGACTATATATCCTATGCTGTACACTACCTCCCATGACTTAATTATTATATAACTGTAAGTCTGTCCCTCTTAATCCTCTTCCCCTATTTTCCCCATCTCCCCACCCCCAACCCTTCTGCAACAACCAGTTTGTTGTCTGTGTCTATGAGCCTACCTCTGCTCTTTTGTTTGTTCATTTGTTTTGTTCTTTAGATTTCACAGACAAGGGGAATCATGTGGTATTTATCTTTCTCTGACTTATTTTATCTAACTTTAATTTTCAAAACTGCTACATAGAAAAAGTATTTCCAGAATGTGAAAACAGCAACCTAAGTTTCTTATACTCATTCTATTCAGCCAGGCTTTATAGCCTGCCTCACCTGGCACCAGACTCAAGAGCCAAGCTGTACTGGAACAGTGGCGCCCTCTAGGGCTATGAAAGGGAACTAAATTTAAGTCTCTCCAAAATCAGCCTTTTGGGAGAATCATGAATCATGGTGACACTCATAAACAGAGAGATTTTTCCTTTCTTTTATGATACTGTTCACACACAGCCCTTCCACCTAAGGAAATCATTTTCTAACACATTCGTGTAAAATGCCTCCCTTTTCCTCTTACAATTCTGGTCTAAGAAGAACTTATTTTCCTTTCATTTCTGCTTATGAGTGAAAAATATAAAAATTACTCTAATTATGCTTGGAACCTGCCATCAAGGTTACAAAAATGGAGACATTTGAAATAGAGTCAAACATCACTAACTGCCAGCCATTGATTTTCTAAGAGGCCCTTTTCCAGAAATTTCATAAATTCCATTTCTTAAGCCCCAGGATTCCAACTTTTTAAAAAGCTATTAAATTGTTGATTGACTCCTTTGTTCATGCATTCATTTAGTACTTACTGCAGATATAGTAGTGTCTAGCATTTGAATGTTTCATGTATTAGAATAGAGTAGGTTATCCTGCACTAGCAACCTAACTTGTAAATCTCAGTGACTTTGCATATAAAGGTTCATGTCTCCCTCACAAAGTCTTCTGTGATTTCAGCCACTTTCTAGGGACTCCTATTCATGAACAGTGACTCAGAAACCCAGGCAAATTGCTTCTTGCAGCTCCATCATCTGGGCCCCCTGGTTTCCAGCTTAGCACATCAGTGGCAGAGAGAACTGAAGGGTGAGCCACCCTCTCTTAAATGCTTTAAAAGTCTGGAAGTGAAGCTTATGGTTTGGAACACTGTCCAGAACTTGCCACATGGCCCTCCCTAACTCCAACAGGCTGGGAAATGTGGGTTTCATATGGATACTCAGAGCAGTAAATGTCTCTGCCACAAAATATATTTCAAAAATATTTTAAGTTTGATATTTTTGAGCGGGGAGTGCATCTACCCAGAATGTCAGCCCCACTTATACCACCACCTGTGAGAAAATGTAATCTTAATCATTTGTAAACTGCTGTGTTACTTTAATAAATAAAGAAAAGGGAAGGGAAGAAGCAGTTTCCATCAAATCAGTCCTAGAGGAAGACCCCCAGCTACGTATCACTGCTGAGATAGAGATCAGCTCAGACATTTGGAGCATGGGTGTGGCTAAGAAGAAAAGTAACGGACAGTAATAAGCCACCAAGCAAGAGCTGCAAGAATTCTTCGGGGACTACAAACAACGGAACACACCTAGGAACAGAGAGGAGAAAAATTAAATAAAGCTATGAGTCGGATCCCTCAGCTGCTCAGCTACTTGCAGCCTCAGTAGAGAAATAGCACCTCCCGGTGATGCTTCCTCGCACAGCCTGCAGGCCCCTCATAGGCACAGGGGCACTGCTCTTGGCTTCCAGGTGATGGTTGAACGCTACTACATTTCTGGGCATTTTCAAATTGCTTCCAGAAGAACTGGTGGACCACAGTCTTACCTAACTGTTCATCACAGATGATTTTTCAACCAACTTTTGGACCTAATCAGTGCCATTCCAAAAAGATGCCATGGAACCCCATAATAATCCACACTGTCAGGGTACTCCACAGGGCAGGAAGGTAAGTGATGAGGGAGCAAAGAAAGCAAGATTAGTGAGGATGGTTCAGAAGAAAATTGTTTGTGTTCAGAGCTGACTGGCATAAAACAGCGATCAAATGTAATGGAAGGAGGTGAGATGTGAAGTTTTATCTTCTGGTTGTTTACAGGAGACATGAAACAAGTTCTACCTTCCTTCCCTCTTGTAGCCCACATAGACATATGTGTGTACACACACACACACACACACACACACACACATATGCACAGATGCACACACACATATACATATACATACATACACCTACATATATAAATTCACATACATACACACATACTTGCACACACACACACACACACAGACATGCACAAGGACAAACATCTGATATAACTAACCATGGGGCTCAGTGAGGAGGTAGCCAGATGAGAAAGGAAGAATTAAAGCTCTCAGGAAGCTGGCCTGGCACTCCCAGCCAGACCTGATATTCTCCTGTCGGTAATACTCTCACAGAACACCACCTCTGGAAAGGTTACTCTGAGACCACAGTAAGGTGAGACAAAGCAAGTCCCTCCATAATCGTGTCTGAGCACAACAAAAAGGAGGTCCCTGTGTCACCCACAGAATACTAAGCAGCCCTCTCTTGGTCACAGTGAGCAATCGCTGCGTCTTCATCCCTGGCAGCTTTACGTTTGCTCCAGCCTGCCCTCTCTATGCATAGGATGTACTGAGAATCCCAATCATAGAATTTTCCCTGCTTTCTGACAGCATCCAATCTAGAGCAAAACACCTGCTTCTTTAGCTCCTTTCCAAAGCATCCACCCAAAGTCCAAACCCTGTACCACGCTCTAACACGCTGTTACTGAGATGCCCATTGTTCCTCATGAAGTGTGTTCTCACTCACTGCCATGAGTAGTGATTCCACTTGTTAACCTATAGGTGTGCTCCTGGCGGCCTTATGGCTGGAGAGTACTGACACAGGAAGGAAACATCCCAACTCAACTAAACTCTCCAACCAAAGGCAAAAATTGTCAGTGACAAGCAAAATCCAACTCTGTACTGTCTTCAAAAGGCACAAGTTAGATTTAAAGATGCAAACTTGTTGAAAGTAAAAGGATGAAAAAGATGAACCATATAATAGTCACCGTAAGAGAACTGGAAAGATCATAGTAATATCAGACAAAATAAACTTTAAGACAAAAAATATTAATAGAGCCAGAGAAGGACATTTCATAAAGATAAAAAGAGCAATTCATCAGGAAGATATAACAACTATAAATGTACCTGCACTTAACAACAAAGCCCCAAAATACATGAAGAAAAAACTCAGAATTGGAAGGGGAAATAGACAATTCAACAATTATAATTGGAGACTTCAGTACTTCTCTTGGTAATGGATAAAACCCCTGCACAAAAATTTAGTAAATTACAGAAAATTTAACAGCACTATCAACCAACTTGACCTAACTGACGTTTATAGAATTTTCTATCCAACAGAATCCATGTTCTTTTGAAGCACACATGAATTAAATTTGCAGGACAGACCATATTTTCTAGGTCATGAACAAGTTTCAGTAATTTAAGAAGATTGAAACTGTATAAAAATATTGAAACTATACATTTTCACTAACTACAATAGAATTAGGAATTAGAAATCAATACAGAAAAATCTGTGGGATGGCCACAATTTTTTAGAAACTAAACCATAACTCTAAGTCTCCAATAGGTCATAGAAGAAACTATAGGGGAAGTGAAAAATATCTTGAACTGAATAAAAATGAGCATGGATGCAAAATGCCTTAACAAAACAGTAACAGACCAAATTTGGTACTTATATACTACATATAATGTATTCTAAGCATATACTGTATACTACAAGCAGGACTGTCTACAGTATTTATTCCAGGAATGCAAGGATAGTCTGGCATCTCAAGGTCATTAACATACCATACTATATTAAGAAAATAAATAACAAAACCACATGATAATTCCAATATGGTCTTTGTTCTGAGACAAGTCAATCTTTTACGTAAACAACTCCAAGGAATTTATGGGAATAAAAAAACTGTTTGAACTAAAAAGTGAGTTTAACAAGGTGACATGACACAAGAACAAAATATAAAAATCTATTGTATTTCTACATATTAGTCACAAACAATCCAAAGTGAAATAAGGAAGATGATTCTAGCCACAAAAGTAACAAAAAGAGTAAAATATTTAGGAATAAATTTAACAAAAGGAGTGGAACAATACTGAGAGCTGCAAACATTGAGAGAAATCAAATCAAAGGAAATGCAGAAATAACATCATGTTCACAGATTCAAAGGCACAGGAGTGTTAATATGGTAATATTCCCCCAAATAATCTATAAACTCCAAGAAATCCCTATCAAAATCTCACCAGGACTTTTCTTTAGGATTAGAAGAAAACATAAAAGAAATCTTGGTGAACTTAAATTCAGCATAGTTTTTTTAGATATAACATAAAAACATGATATATGAAAAAATATGATAAATTGGATTTTACCAAAAGTGAAGAATTTTACTCTTCAAAACTTAGCAATAAAAAAATGAAAACACAAGCCACCAACTGGGAAAAAATATCTGCAAATCACGTATCTGATCAAGGATTTTTATCCACAATATTTAAAGAACTACTACAACTCAATAATAAGACAAGAAGGCCAATAAAAAAAAAGTGGGCAAATGACTTGAATAGATATTTCATCAAAGATAACGAATACTGTTAGTCATTAGGGAAATCAAAATCACAATGAGTGACTATCATTGAAAAGACTAAAAAAATAGGAAGTATAGGTAAACATGTGGAGAACTTGGAACCCTCATCTCTTACCAAGAGAATGTAAAATGGCACAGCCGTTTTGGAAGCAGTTTGACAGTTCCTTTAAAAGCTAAACTTGTACTTATCACATAACCCAGCCATTCTATTCCTAGGGATCTACCCGAAAGAAATGTAAACACATTTTTTTTTTACAAAAGCTCACAGTTGCAGTGTCCTTAACAGCCCCAAACTGGAAACCATCCAAATGTCCACCAATATGTAAATTAGCAAAATGTGGCATATCTGTACAACGTAATTTTACCCAGCAGCTAAAAAAACAAGCTACAGATACACACAACAGCACCAATAAACCTCAAAGCACCATGCTAAGTGAAAAGCCAGACACAAAAGAGTGCATATTGTAGGAGTCCATTTATGTAAAAATTTCTAGAAAAGACAGAAACAGAGGAGTAAGCTACCTGTGGCTGGAAGCAGGAGCAGGGCTCACTGCAAATGGGCAGGAGGGAGCTCCTGGGGGCTGATGAAAATGTTCTAGAACTGGATTGCTGTGATGCATACATAACATATTACTAAAACCTCATTGAACTGGACACTCACAGTGGATGAACTGTATGCTATGCAAATTACAATTCAATAGAGTTAAAAATCCATTTTAAAAACCCCTGCAAACAGTGGTTATACAGTCAAGGGCTTTTAAGACTCATTAGCTTGTTACTTCTTCAACAAATGAACTCTCCATTTTATTACTAAATTCTGGTGTCAAAGGAAAGTAGATTATGCTTACAGGAAAATTCATTTCCAAGCTGTCCCCGCACCTCGCTGCGTGTCTCTAGAGGAGGCATCGATTGTGGTTCATTTACCAGGCGGCTTGTGCATGAGCCAGCAGCTCAACTGCAGAATAAGCTGGGAAGGTTACATTTCATAGCTCTCATGGTACCCAGAGGTACCATCGGGTTATCCATGAGTCTGATTTGCAAAAGTCTCATCAGGTGCTAAAACATGTTTGCTTTGACATTGTCATTTGGGCCCTGAAAAAGAACGGTGACACACGAGAAAAAGCCTATTTATATGCTCCAAATGTCACCCTGATTAGCATGACAGCACAGGAGCTGTGAACAAGGAGTGGCTCCTCTGGCTCTCGGACAGGTTGTCCCCCGTGTTAGCACAGGGCTTCCACTGCAGGTGGTCCTAATGACACTTAATGAGCACCACCCCTTCCTCAAAGAGATTGCAAGGTTTCTATGTAAGTTATAGCCACCATACTGAATTGGGCTTATCCAAAGACTTTAAAGTTAGAAGCAGTGGGGTGCTGGTATATATTTAACAACAGGCTCCCTTGGAGAGAAAAAGGACCTCATTTGTAGTGTTTGCTGATTGCCATGGTGTAAACACTGCCACCACTGCTGGTTTTAAGCTACTTACTTGAATTACTGACTGGACTGCAGAAGAGATGGTCACACTGGCTCTCGTGAGCCCGGGGAGCCAGCTGCAGCACACCTATACCTGGGGCCAGGGGCACACAAACTACCATTTTGACTGAGACTTTAATCAAGGCTTTCTAAAGTCAGAGTAAAACCATATAGTTTTCATTTTCTTTTCACTTAAGTGGCTGACATAAATTTAAAAACATTTCAAATTGAATAAATTGCTAATTAGTATTCATTTTGTTTCTCCATATTTGGTTGTTCTTCCTGCAAATTTTCAAGAGGAATTTGCATAGATATATAGTACATATACATACACATATATGTATGTGTACATATGTATACGTATTAGAGTCTACAATCTTCTAGTGAGTAACAAGAAAATCATTCATCATGGATTTTAAATAATAGAAACCAAACACCCTTTTAACAAAATTAATACCTTATTAACAAAATTAATCCTGAAATGCCTGGAAAATGCTGTCCTTTGAGCGTGTTGATTCCTTATATCCTGACCTCACAGGTTTTACCCTGAGAAACCCACCCAAGAATCAGGAAGGGACCAAAATAGCAGCATCGTCACTAGTAAAGCTGAATAGGAGACACAGGCTTAGCACAGAGGTCAAAACGGAGCTATTCCTGCTCCCCACACTTATGTCCTGTCTACCTGCAGAGCAGCTGGACAGTCATAGGCAGCCTTTGCTACAGAAACACTAAGCCTACCTGTACATCAAGCCTGAATGCAGAGGAAGGTGGAACCTCTGGCAGCAGGCTGCTCATCTGAAGATTAGCTTGGGGCCCACCCCACTATGGCCATCGTCAGACCCAGCCTGGCACGGACTGCAAGGCCTTACAGACATTCTCATTCTATTTGTGTTCTGGGTGGTGCAGCAGCTCCCGCTGATCAGGCATTTCCCATGCCCGGCTTTCCCCAGACATCACGGCGAACCGCCACCTGTCGGCATGTTCATCCTCAGTTGCTGACGTGGGTGTTCAGAGCAGTGTGCTCAGGGCCGCCCTACCTGGGGAAAGCAGGCTTCCGATTCATGACCACTCACTCCACAGATCATCTGTGCAGAAAAATATCTCCCACTTGGCCACAGGCAGGTAGCTGGCAAGATTCCAGATTACAGTCATCAGGCATAAAACTTGGCCGAAAGAGGTCAGACAGCAGTCAGCTAGAATCACAGTAATCCACTGAGCATTCAAACACCTTCACACCTCACTTCATGCAATCTGCCTTGCAACATATATCCACACATATCATCGCCATTTGACAGCCAGAAACCTGAGATGTGACCAAGATAACCAGGCCCATCTGGGGTCGCACTAGTCTGCCACATTACCCTTTGTGAGACTGTAACCTGAATGAGCCCAGTGTTGATCTCGAAAGTCCTGAGCCCTAGCCAAGGGTTCTCACAGTTTCAAGGCTATTTATTTAGTCAATCTTGCTGCTAGACAGAAACTCTGTCACTAAAGGGCCTCCCTCAGTTACATGGCCAACTAGCCAAGGAGCCACCATGTTTCCGAGAATGGTGCTGAGTTCCAGGTCCTCGGAGGGTGAGTTTCACAAGATTCCCATCTCCACTCTGCAGGTCGATGGCTCCTGCTCGTCTCGGGGGCCCCATTCAGGAATCTTGGATCTACGCACGCAGGTGGTGGTGGTGGGAGTAGCATCAGACAGGCATGCTTCCCCAGGCACTCGCCTTCAGGTTCTGAGGGCCGCTCAGTGACTAGCACCGAGCGATTCCATCTTTGCGGAAATAGCAGAACGACTAAAGCTTCAAAGCTTGCAAAGAATGTGGACACTTCATAACCTTGTCGTTCTGGCTTAGATGTGGGGGCAAAGCAATAGCCATGTTCCCCTGCAAAGACACTTTCCAATATAAAAGACAATTGTAAGCAAGACTTGGATTTTAAGCTTTCCCTAACCCATATTAAAATGACCCTTTTAAGAACAATTCCCATGTTAAACTAACCATTGCCAGAGAGAATTCACTGGGGGTTGAGCCGTAGCAATGAACGCTTTAGCCCTCAAGTAACAGCTGGCATCTGGAGAGGGCTTTCCACCAGCCTCCTTCTCACCACTCACAACCACTGCAGGTGGGGGTCACAAGGGATGTTTCCTATTCTTCTGAGAGAAGTAAGTGGGATGGTAACTTGATGATCCTTAGAGAAAGACAGCATCACAGCAAATAAAGCTAGAATTAAGTGACAATCCTTTCTCTTTAGAATGCCACTTTTAAAAGTCATTAATAGAAGGAAGTAGATTTTGTCAGCTGTGTTAATAGGAGCATGATGGAGTTTTCTTCTAAGTGTTTGAGAGCCAGATAATCAAAATTCATATCTAAAAATATCACCAGCAGTAAGGGTCGAAAAGAGCTAGTCTATAATCAGTGTTTTGGGACATAACTTTTGTGATTTAAAAACAGAGAAATATAAATGTGGGAGTGTGTGCATGTTCTACATTTTGGAGAGGCAGACCTTAAGACCACAGCTGTAACAGACACTAAATGTGCTTTAACTATTCCAAGATACAGAGCAAGAGTCATCAGCCAACAAGTCTTCGCACTATCACGAATTTGAGACTAACCAGTCAGAGGACAGACCATCCTTGCTACGTTAATGGAGCCCCTGCCTTTGGCACCGTGCACGTCCAATGATGGCAAACCTGGTCAGGAACCCCATCTCCAAGTTTGCAATACCCTTGATAAGGGACATGGTGGTGGGAAACAGAACATGATTTAGTCTGATGGATCAGGAGAGGCCTCTCAAGGAAGTGACACTGAGCTAAAATCTCAAGGAGGTGAGCAGGTGTCCACTGGGGGCAAAGGGCAGAGGTCAACAGCACGTTCTAAGGCCCTGAGGTGGAGGCTCACGATTCACTGCAGGAATGGAAATGAGGCCAAAGCCCAGAGCTCAGAGAGGGAAGGTACAGGATAGAGGCGAGGAAAG
Source organism: Smutsia gigantea (assembly GCA_032199065.1). Taxonomy (NCBI): domain Eukaryota; kingdom Metazoa; phylum Chordata; class Mammalia; order Pholidota; family Manidae; genus Smutsia; species Smutsia gigantea. Next base: position 20,639 of record JAVSCE010021139.1, read on the forward strand.
CTCTGGGTGCCAGAAACAGAGGCAGGCCTGGGGCCTAGGGCAGCCCGCAGAGGCCAGGGCTTGGCACCTGTCAGATGAGCCACCCCCTAAGGGGCCTCTGTGCCTCAGTTTCCTCGCCTATAATCTGGCCTCTGCCTTACAAAGATATTGCAAAGATTCAATGCCATATTGCATATAAAGCACTTTATATGTGACTTGATGCTTTATGCTTCACCTAATGTGTCAAACTGTGTGTGTCCCTATGCTGGGGTCTTTTGTATAAAGTATGTATGTTTGTTTTCTATGATTTTTTTTCATATTGCTAATATATTCCCTATTTCTTTTCAAATGTTTATTAGTCTAATTGTAAATCCTTGGTCTCATATTCCTGCTTCTGACAGAGTCTGTCATTTAAAGCCTGTACTGGCCCCTCCTGACTTCTCACCAGACCACTGTTCCCTATTACATTCTGTGGGGCACTGCCCATAACAAGCAAGGGCACCCTGAGTAGGTGAGTTTGGGCAACACTGCAGCTGGCATACTAAGGAACTGGAAAGTCCCACAGTTTAAAAAAATACATTAACTTTCTCAACGAAGTATGTATAGATATCGACTACCTCATGCCACTCCTTTCTCGCTGGAGGCAACATTGTCACCTGTCAGTGATCTATGTCCCTAATTCCACAAACATTCCTGGAGAGGACAGAGTGGCCCCAGCCAAGACTGATTTTAGACTCTGGCTTGTGCATTTGCAAGGCTGCCGCAGAGCAATTTCAATATCATTATTTAGAAAATAAATTATTCCAAAGCTCCATTTATAACACTTTCTCAAGCAGTTCTCATTTCTCAGAACCTTTTCCTGACCCATAGCTATTATTTTCACTTAATTCAGAAGATGACTTCCAGGGAGCATATCTGTTCTGCTAGAAAGCACGGCCTTGTCAGCACCGCCGCATCTCCAAGCCTCAGTTTCCTCATCTATAAACCACCGTGTCAGACTAGGTGAGCTGACAGCCCTTCAAACACTAGGATTCTATGATTCTATGTGAGAAGCTTTCCAGGTTACATGTTTTATGTTCTTAGGTGGTTGCTGAAACCCATCCTGTCTCAATATGAGTGGACAGACACACATCTGTCCACAAAGACAATCCTTAGGTCTTTGCTCCTTGTCTTCCTATTATTTTGAATATTTTGAAGAATATTCACCAAATGCATGATCATAATTACTTCTCTAATTTTCTTGTGTCCATTTTTTAAAAACACATTGAATAGAGAAAAGTACAAAACCTAATACAGAAATAAAGACACAAGGGGAAAAGTCCCCAGGTGTGAACATTTGATAAGTCAGGGACATCTATGCCTTCACATATGCCTCTAGATTTTAAGTCTTTCAAAATGTAAAAATTGTAATCTTTACTGAGTGCTGGATTTGTTTCAGTGATAATCTCACAGAAGCCCCTGCAGTTGTCTCATATGCCTACTTTTCATAATTCCCCCGAGTGAACCGTCTCGAGGGGTACATCTAGAAACAGAAAGACAATCTTGTTTCTTGCCCTGCAAAGCTCACGTTTGGGAATTATCCCACAGATGCAAGCATTCTTTGCTTAATACCAAAGTGAGCAGGAACCAGGAGCTCCAATGTGACCTAAGCTCTCTAACTGCATTTCAAAGTCACTTCCATTAGCTTCAATGTCAGAGTCCTAGGGAAAGATAGTTTCCCACTAACTTTATCTGACAGGAAGCCATATTTCAGACTAGTCCACCTAAACTGCCTCGAGAATGGGCATAACCAATATGCATGTTTGTTTTTATTGAAAATGAACATTCAAAGATATAATATATGGTAAAACATCTCCAACTCTGTCCAAATTATCACAAATTCTGAATTAGGCCTCAGTCTGTGTTGATACCAGCTATGTTTTCCTGTTTGGGAACACAGTGTTTATATGATTTAATTATATATAAACAAATGAGGCTCTAATTAAATCAATGTTTAAGTTTTTTCTTTGTATAGAAGAAAATTTGGAAATTTCCTACCAAATCCTGAACTAGGTGGGCCCTGGGCTCCCTCAGCCAGGATGAAGCTGGAGAGCTCTGGAGATAAAACACCAAGAAACAGGTGGGGACAGTGCTGTTTTGAACTCATGGGGTGAAGGACTGGGCCTGTGGCAGGGGCATATGCTTGGCTGACAGAGGAACCAATATCTCAGCAGAAAAGGAAATTTCAGGACAAAAGTGATCAAAAAGCAAGACTGTGGATGGGCATGCCACGTTCAAAAGAAAAATATTTTGGGGACAGACTCTTGTCAGAAGCAGGAATATGAGACCAAGGATTTACAATTAGACTAATAAACATTTAAAAAGAAATAGGGAATATATTAGCAATATGAAAAAAAATCATAGAAAACAAACATGCATACTTTATACAAAAGACCCCAGCATAGGGACACATGCAGTTTGACACATTAGGTGAGCCATATGAAACTGCCATTTTTGTACACAAAAACAGGATGGATGTTCCAATTTTTATAAGGTTCAATGTGTTTAAAAAAAGATGTAGAAAACCTTAAATGCCCTACAAACAAAAAGAAGGCTATTATAGCTGTATTAACATTAGGTAAGAGACATTGAGAGGAGATGGGGTATTCAGGATAGACAGCATCACTACATGTTAATAAAACACATTCAATTTATTGAAAGGATGTAACAATTTTGATAAATGCACATATCTATGGAAACACCCACAAAATGCAGTAAAACATATTAAAGGTACAGAAGGAATTTGATGAATTCACCATGACATTGGGTTGGTATGGTACTTGTTGATACATCCATCAGTCACACAAAAATCTCAGCAAGAATGGCTGCACATACAATTAACAAGTTTTCTTTCAAGGGACAGCTAGAGAATTCCATAGCCAAAAATTTTAAAGGACACATTCGCTCAAGCATACATTTATGATAACCAGTCATAGATAACAACTGATGAAGAAAACCTGTGAGGCCTCAAGACTGAGTAGAGGCTGAGCTACGATTCTCATTTCTGTTAACTCACACAAATAAACAGATTGCCGTACCGAGCAGTGCACTGGCCCGTTAGAGCCTCACATAGCAGGGGGTTACTTGGGACCTTTTCTATTTTCTAAGAATTTTGGCTAAAGCCACAGAGCTTAGGACAGGAGGTGAGGTGGACACCCACACGCTAAAGAGAAACACAGAGCATATCTGTGCCCAAACGGCTGAAAAGTCATGGAAGCACCCCTGCTGGTTGGTAGCGAGTCCCACCTCTCATGTCCAGCATGTGCAGGAGAAGACTAGAAACACGTGAAGGGTTGACAAGATGCAGGAGAGCAGCTGGTGGTCCAGTGTGGAGTGACATATGCGGCTTTCTCCTCCACATCCCCATCAAAGGAAAAGGAGCCTCAAAGGAATCTTTCCTATGGGGGGAGCCTACAAGAAGGTATAAGGTGCCTCCCTCTGTGGCTAGAATTGGGGTGAGCTACAAAAACTCCTAAATCCCCCTTGGTGTGGCCCCTTTGTGGATCACCATGAGAGAGCTCTTAGATGTCCATCCCAAGAAGGACAGACATTTCAGGTCCTATGAAAACCTGAGGCTTTAGGATGTTCAGATTCTTCTAGATAAAATACCCCTATGACACACATTTCTGGGAGCTCTGACCACATTCCATAGCATAACTGGTGCACACTATTCTTTCATCTGGCCAGGAGCACAGAGAGAAAAGGAGACAGTGAAACCTATGTACATGGGAGGACTGGACCATAATTCCCACCCAGGGCCCTACTTTTTATGTAAAGAACCCATTTCTTCAAGTGTCCCACTATCTTTGGCTTCTCTACGCTGTTCTGCTCCCCTTGGCCAATGTCACTGATCAAGTATATTGCTCAGAAATTGCAATGGTCAACTAAAACAAAGGGAAATAAGGACCATTTATTTTTTAATGTTCTACAAAGCAGGATGTTCACCCAATCGCTCACATAACAGGTCTGAATCACTGAGGTTTCATATCATAAAAGAGTCAGAGACCAAGTGATTTTAGCTTAGCTTAGATTTCTTCCTGAATTTTTTTCTTTATTTGATAAACTGGATAAGTTCACCGTTGTTGTGAATGTGAGAAAAAAAAGTTTGCCAAAGATTAAAAGTGCAATTAGCTTTGCATTTTTTCATATATATATATTATATATATATATATATAATATATATATATAATTAAATCACAATAATTAAAGTCTTGGCTTTCTTCTGCTGATTTTAATCCTCACCAATTTATGTATTTTTCCAGAACAATTTAATTGGTTCCAAAAATAGCCTTTATCATGATAAAAAATTAGTTAATAATTCTTACACATATAGAGGCCCTGATCTTATGTTTTACGAATGTTTGCCAGTTTATTTTTCTAAAGGATGTTCTTATTATTGCTTTGTTTAAAAAGTCCTGAACCATGAATATATCATGTCTTGGGAGTACAAGATAAATGATTCTTTTTTCTCTAATCATATTGTTCTCTACAACTCAATCTACTTCTTCGTATAAACTCAGTTCCCTGGCATGAGGACAGCTGTCCTGCACAAGGCAGAGCTTAAGCATCAGGCACCCCCGCCTGGCCTGGCATTGCCACCACCACCAGTCTGCTGAGACAGCCTTCAGTGCAGGGCAAGTGGCACCCGGGCCTTGTCTGTATCGGCAGGAGCATTCAGGGAAGGGCCAGCTCCCACGAGCGTGAGATGACAATTTGCACTGGTTTATCCCCCGACAAGTCACTGGAATCATTTATTCAGCAAGTAAATTTGGGGCATCAACAATGGCTCCTATGGGAGGGGAGCCCGAGCTGTGTGTCCTCCACTCACCAGCCTCCGAGACCAGGTCCAGCATAGGGTATCATGGCAGCTGCCTGGAGTTTCCGATTTCCATCCCATTTCCTACAGGGCCAGCAAGCCCCCTCCCTCCTGCCCTTCCTCCAGGGCCCCCATGAGTGTCACAGGCTTATAGTTCTTCCGGAAATCTCTGACCAGGCAAGCCTGTGAGTGAGCACACACGCTCCTTAAGCCTTCAGACCTTGGCTGTCACAGTTCATGGTTAAGACCCCCATGGATCTGGAAGCCTAACCATCATTTTCAAAGTCCCCCTGGATATTTTTCCCTAGAGGCCCTTCCACTGGAAATGCTCTCGGGGGACCCCTGACTCCCCAGGGTGAGAGCAGCCACTGTGGGGCCATTTACTGCAGATACGATGCAGTCACCAAAGAGCTAACAACCAGCCAGGAAAAGCAGCAGAGACTCAAAGGGTGACACATTCTAAATGCTCTGCAAGTGGCTAGGAAGAACAGCAGCTGTCAGCATTACTAAGGACTCAGGGCCTTTTAAGCGCTTTGTACATATTAATTAAATTACATGACTTGAATCCTCACAACACTTGCTTCAAGTTACCAAGTTCTGGCCCATTTTACAGATGGGAAAAGTTCACTGGCCCTAGAGACAGCGAGAGAGACAGGTGCAGCAGGGGCTTGTACTCAGGAAATCGGAGTCCAGGGCCCATCCTCCTATCAACCAGAACCTATCGCCTTCCAGAAGCTATACCACAAAAAAGATAAGATTCTGTCCCATGAATACTGTAACAGCCGTGCAATCCATAAAAGTGCCCTGTGCCTAGGCGGAGAAAAGTGGGAGAAGTCACTGCACCTGAGGGAGTTGGAGGTCATGTGAAGGTGGCCAGGCGCACCAAGCCGGATGCAAAGCAATGGAGACGTGACTCCCATCTGACTGACAGCATGTGCAGAGGAGCGGTGATGGGGATCTCAGAGGATGAGAACACCCGCAGCTTCCCCCCTGCCTTCCCGTAAACGGGGTACAGCACATTGGCATCCCCCCTTGTCCTCTCCTGTCTGTCCCAGAGGAACCGGTATGCCCTTCGTGGTCCACAACCAAGCCACTCCTGCTATGCCTTGCTGTGGCTACCACACACCATCAGGAGGACTGGCCCGTCTCCTGCCGCTCCTCCTCCCCCATGCTGACTCTAGAGCCCTGAACTTTCCGCGCTCTTCACTCACAATCTTACCGGGAAAAATGAGTCTATGCACCCTCCTGGATTACAAAAATAATCAGATAAGGCTTTCACTTGCTTAAGGCTGTGACCCAGGTGGTGAGGTGAGAGCAGTTCTTCTTGAAGTATAATTGGAAAAAAAAAAAAACCCGCTTGTTCCCAAACTCACGAGCAGCACATGCTGGCAGCTCAATGGCCAGGAGGCCTGCGGCGGGAAACCTGAGAACGGAAAGAGCCGTCTGAGTTCATGCGGACAGTCTGGGCTTCCTCCTTCCGTCTCCATGAACTACACGGACCAGAAGCCCCAACAGCAAATCCTTCCTCCACCTTCGTGCCCTCAAAAGGAAAACTCCAAAAGGGAAACAGGAGTAGCAGTACATTGGATTCAGTTTCCATTCCTGCCAAAACTCAGCTTCCCAAAGAAACCTCGCAGCCCGGGACCACTGAAAATGCCTTAATGCAGGAGTTTTACAAGTAACATATTGAGTCCCAAGGAATGCCAAGCATACAGAGTGTACCAACGCATCATCAAGCCATCAAACCAAGGAAAAGAGAGTCAAAACTTGGGTCCCACACTTCCACGTCTTATTAGGATATTGCAGGTCAGAGCCAGGGCCCCTACTGTCTTAAAAAAAAAAAGACTAATTACAAAAGTCATTTTTAAAGCATTGGAAAGCTGTGGCATCAATAAGAACTAAGTGAATTAAAATTCCAAAGAGGGGAAAATGGACAATTGATGCCCAACTTTCCCCTGGTGATAACTTGCAGTTCTAGACGTAAGGCTGAGAAACAGAGCCTGGCCAGGACGAGGCTGCTGCTGGTGAGAGGGAGGCCAGGGAGGCTGGGGGTGCACTTGCTGACTTTCCTGGCTTAGTGGTTAGGGAGACTAAACGTTTCTGAAATTGAGAGTAAAATCTGCAACAATATTGAGGTGGTTAGGAAAGAAAGACCTTCTGAGGGAAGGAGCTTGAAAGGAAAACAGATATTAGACAAGAGGCACGCAAAGGAAGATGGTCACCCACCCCTGCCGCCTCCGGACAAATGTAGGACGAGCCAGAGGCTGAGAACTAAGGCTCGGCCATTGGCGAAAGTTGCTGCTGGGAAACAGAAAAATCAGCAAAGAGGAGCAACATTAGAGACTGGAGGCCATCAAACACAGCCAGTCGCTTCATCAAAACATCTGCCAAATTCCGATGGACTAATGGCTGACTTCTCAGAAGAAACTATAAAAGCAGAACACAATGGGAATGGTTTAACCTTAATGCTTGTATTAAAAGAAGGATAAGGGCTGAAAAGTCAATTATTTAAGTTTCTATCCCAAGAAGCTAGAAAAAAAATAAATCTCACTTAAGAAAGAAGGAAATAATAAAGACAAGAGCAGAATTTCAATGAAATTTTTTAATCAATAAAAAAATCAACAAAGCCAAAAGTTACCTCTCTGAAATAAGTATCTGCAAAAGAGGACAAAAATAAAACACAAATTGCCAAGTATGAAAAAAAATGAGCTGTAATTATAAATCTTACAGACATTAAGGTAAAAAGATGGTATGAACAAATTTACTCCAAAAATTTAGCAGTCTGGATGACATCAACAAATTTCTCAGAAAACACAACATGCCAATTCTAACAGAAGAATAGATAGAAAATGTGAATAGCTGGATATATAGTAAAGAAAAGGAATTTATTCTTAATAATCTTTCCACAAAGACAACTCCAAACCCAGGTAGATAAGTAAATTCTTTCATTTCATAGGAGGAAATGTCTTACATTAAACCACTGAAGGAATATAAGGAGAGGGAATACTTCCTCGCTTTTATGGGTAAATCTCTCTCATGAACATATTCAGAAATCCTAAACAAATATTATGAAATTAAATTCAGTGATACGCATAAAAAGGATATGGTATCCTCAAAAAGTAGGGCTTATTCCGGGTGTGAAAGACAGTTTTACATTCCAAAAGAAATCAGTCCGATTCACAATAGTATCATAAAATCAACTAGAGGAGAAAAATCATATTTTTATTTCAATAGGCACAAGAAAAACCAGCATTTGACATAATTTAAAGTCATTTATGATTTCTAAAAATGCACACTAGCAAGCTAGATGGTGATTCTTCAAGGGAGCTAACAAAATTCTATTTCTTAAGATGAATGATTGTTATAAGCCTTGAGTAATATTAAGCCTTTGTAATCATTTTATTTAGAGTTCTAGATACCTTGGAAGTTCTTGAAATAAGTCACCAGTCTAAAAATGTAAAATAAAAAAATCTTGCTAACATCAAAGGAAGATGTTAGGAAGATAACCAATATCATGAATTCCACTAAGAACTTTTTTTTTCCACTCTGATGAGTGTCTGTTGATGTGTTCATACATACGCCCTACATTATCTTTAAATTTAAGTGAAACACATTTATGAAAAGTTTGTAAAAATGACCACCTTTGCATGATTCACTGGTTTAGTCAACAAAAATAAAGTGTTACATCTTTCAGGAATACTGCCGGACTGCAGAACAAATAAGATTCTAATATAAATTTGTCTGGTATTTTCCAAACAAGACAGAAAATCTCTACAACTCCATTAAGATGGTGGAATATAATATTCGTTTCAAATTTTGGAAAACTGCCAGTTTTTATCTTTCTTATCTAAGTTCTTCCCAAATTTATTCTTTCCCATCATGAAATTAGGACACCGATGGCAACATCCATACCATCTGAAAAATATGATTTCTGATATGCGAGGATATTACAGTAACCAAAGCAAAGCCCCTGTGATCATATAATCAGTGAAGATGAAGAACGTGATTATGTCTATGTGTAGGTGATCTGTGTTACCATGCGTGCAAGTGTGCATGTAATATGTGTCTGGTGTGTGTGTATGTTGTATGTGTACTGGACTTGTGCGGCACATGTGTGTTTTATTGTGCATGTGGATTGTGTGTAATGGGTGTCATGTGTGCTGTGTGTATGTATCCATGTGTAGGTGTCGATTCCCGGCGTGAGGATGTAAATTGCACCAGCATTGTGTATGACAGTGGCGGGTCCTTCACAGCAAGAGTCCCTTCCACAAGTCACCATTGAAATGTAGCCTTCTCGTAACTGCAAGTGTGCTGTGCTCATGAAATAGGCAGTCCAGCGGGGGAGAGACCTGGTCATTTGAAACAATCAAGGACAAAACTCCGCCTGCCTGTTTAGATGGAGAATTTATACGAGATTGGCTCTCATAGAAATCATACCACAGTCTGGGTGAACTATGGGAATTTTCTTATGAATCTCTTATGACATAAAGAGCTCAGAACACTTGACAAACATTATTTCTGTCAGGCAAACAGCACCTAAGAGCAGCCTTCTCCTGGAAACACAGACACACGGCCAGACTGCCACACAGGGGGCTGGGACCGAGACGCTCAGGGTTTGCTCCCTCCACATACGTACGGATTTCATCTGATAATGACGTTCACTCTTTTCTAATCACCAATGTAATGATATGCACAAAGAATATATGGACAAGTAGAAACAAGAAAAATATTAATTCTGTAACCCAAAACAGTCAATGAAGTTTTTGGTTTCATTTTTTGGGGGGAGGAAAAGTATTAACATATTTGTCACTGTACTTCATATAACATTTTTTATCCTGATTTTGTTCATATCACTTTTGAAAGCAAGAATTTCCAAGGGATCTAAAAATCTAAAAGTGATTTTAAAGGCTTCCTGTTCTGTACCAAAAATAGTTTAGCAGGTTTATTCTTTTTTCAGGGAAGCATTTGGATTATTTCTCATTTTCATCATTAAAAATAATACTAGTGAACTGCTCGGTGCATAAGGTTTCTTCCATGTTTCAATTTATTCTCTTAAGTTAGATTTTTTAAAGTGGGCTTAATGACTAGGTCAGAGGGTGTGAACATTTTCAAGACTCTTGGTCGCACTGCCGGGTTGCTCTTCTGAAAGAATCACTAATCGGCACTCCCCCAGAGATGGGTAGGGGGGGCAGCCAGGGCAAGATGGACGGACGGACGGCTGGACGGATGGATTTCATGCTTGAATAACAACTTGCTCTTGTCAAGCCCTTCACACGTGATAAATCACACGCACAAGCTCACTTTAAGAGAGGCATCATCAACCCCTTCTTAGGAATAAGGAAGCCCAGGCAGAAAGGGGTGTGACGTGCGAAGGGCACTAACCGGCTCTCGCGTGGCCAGGGGTTCCTAAAATGCTGGCTCGGTGACAGCGGCAGAACCAGGCTGGAGTGCACCAGAACAGGAGAGTCGGCAGCCCTGCCCCACTCTGGGCCGCAAGGTCCTGCTCAGGCTCTGGAGCTGGGGAGACAGTGCAGGAACTGTGGACTTCAATTAGGACAGAGTCGCAAAATGCAGACCTTTTCTTCTGTTCTCTTTGCACTTCTCTCACATGACATCTGCTCTTGTCCAAGTTGCCTGAGTGTCCTGCCAGCATAGGGGATTACTTGAGCTGATTTATGGTTTCTGGGCATCTTAGGTCAAACTCTTGACTGAAAGAGTCTAGTTGGAAACAAGGCATGTGCCTGCGGGTTGGATTTCTCCCATGGTTCTGTGTGGTAAGGAGACGGGGTCATAGGTGCACGGAGAAAAACAACTGGCATCTCCACCCCGGGGGTTGCTGGGATATTATGGATGGGGAGGAGGAACAAACATGTAGCTGTGGCCTGGTGAAGCCAAGATGGGTTCTAAAGAGGCTAGTCTGGAATTGCATAGGTTGATGGATCTGGTGAGCTACAGGGCATGAAAGAGCATGAGGAGATCAAACAAGCAGCCTAAATTGAACAGGGTTTGGATCTCATATGTCAAAAAGAAAACTCAGATAAAAACACTGAGGAAAGAAAAATAGTCAACTTATACATAAGATTTGCAAAGGATCCTGGATCTATAAAAACTAAAACATTTTATAAGACCTTTGCTTGTAAACTTGTTTATTTGTAAAGATTTGCCAAAAGTGGTCATCCCCATAGATAAAGAAAAGTGTTGGAGAAATGTAAAAGAGTGCCTGGTGCAACTCCGTGTCAGTAAATGTAAGCCCTGGAGGAAGCTGATGCTCTTCTGGTCAAATATAGACATGAAAATTCACCCAGGAAAAATTAGAATACTTAAATAGTCCATCAAAGGTCCATAACTGAAAAAAGGGAAAAGACCTTGATGGTTTTAAGGCTGAATTCATTCCTTCAAACCAATATTTATTAAGCTACTGCCATATGCCACTTCTATTCTAAATGCTAGAGATACAGTGGTAAACAGAACAACATCCCCACCCTTATATCACTGATACTGTAGTCGAGGGGACAAGTGGTGAAGAAATGAGAGCATGCTAGGGCAGGTGTTACCAGCACTGGAAGGAAAGCAAACATTGTGGGGACATGGACGCTGGAGGTGGCCCTGTGCACGTAAGCTCTTCTGTGCCCATTTGCACCTTGACAGCCGTCCATTCACAGGAGGAAGTGACAGTGAGCCCTGAGGGCATCTGAGGGAAGGGATGACTTTGTTATATTAAAACAACACAGAATCCCAATATTATTCAACTATTTCAAGCCCCAGAAAATGTGGAAATCCCCTCAGTTCATTTTATGAGGCCAATGTGACACCAGAACCTGATGAAGCAGATTCCAGAAGGCAAAACACAAAGAAGCTCATTACGGGTAATGTGCGGCATCTGCAGAACCACGTCTTGTGGGGGACCAAGCGGGCTACGGTGGCTGCTCCCCGATGGTGCTCAGCAAGCTCAGTCCTGAGGGGGTCCGGTCTGATACCCTCTAGACTGGAGGAGCCATTGCCCAGATCAACACACAAGTTGCTGTTGAGTGAAATTGAAGTGAGCGACAGGATTATTGATTGCTGAATCCTACTGAAGCGTTACTGAGACCATCATCAGTGAAGAACACTGCGCACAGCAGCCCACCCAGGGTTGGGGATGGAGGCAGTGAGGCGTTCGGGGAGCATAATATGTAGCTCTTCTCTTGCATCTAATGAGGCTTCCACAGATCTCCTGCATTAACTAAGTGGCTGAGCTTGGATTAGGGTCAAGGCCTCTCCACTTTTCCCAATGCAACCATAATCCTAGAGAAACTTTAGAAAATATCGTCATTAGCTTTAACTATATGGTTTTCAAAAATCGTCTGTAAATACTCGTGTTGTTTTCTCAGAAGGCAAGATTTAGTTTGAGTAGGAGGCACATTTCAGAGTTTGTGGGGTCACCCTTATGTACAATGCGGCACAAGTCCACAATCCACACAAGCAGTTCCAGCTTCCGTCCCAGCTCACATGTGACATTGCCTCCACGCCATCCATCTCTGAGGACAGGAGGATGGGGAACGGGCCAGAGCGATGCCACAGTTACATGTGCCCAGGGAAAATGCCATTTGTCCATTGTCTGGGTAATACAACAGGGAACAAGCATATTTTTTAAACCAAACAACGACCATGTTTCATTCTGCACGTTCCACTCAAAACCAGCCAGACGTCTCATGGGCTTATTTCCTATACAGCCTTCCTCCTGAACACCCACACCAGCATTTCAGAGGTCTGACAAAACAAACCCAAGTTAATACTATTGGCTGAACACTAAAGATGAATACAAGAGTGTTGCTAGCAACTTTATCACAGCCCCGCCTGGAGACAACCCCAAAGCTCACCAAGGGAAAGGTCAAGCCTGTCATGGTATATTGAGATGACGACGAAATATGACAGTGTCTTTGTCAGTCCAGGCTAATGACAGAACACCACAGACAGGGGCTTAAACAACAGACCTTTGTATCTCATGGTTCTGGAGGCTGGAAGTGCAAGATCAGGTGCCAGCAGATCCAGTGTGAGGCCCCTCTGCCTGGTTTGCAGATGGCTGACTTCTCGCTGTGTCCTCAATGGGGAGAGCAGGGGAGCTCTGTCCCTTCCTCCCTTTCTGAGGGCACTAATCCCGTGTGTGGGGGTTCCACCCTCCAACCTGATCACCTCCCAAAGGCCCCACCTCCTTGTTCCATCACACTGGGGACTTAGGTGTCAACGTGTGAATCTGGGGGGATGGACACATTCTATCCGTAGCCCACAGTGATGAAAAAGAATGAACTGCTGGGAACTGCAACAACATGGATGAATCTCAGAGACATGTTAAGTGAAAAAGCCATAGAGAAATGAGAAGGTGTTGTGTGGTTCCATGTAAGTCAAGACCAAGACCGTGCAAAGCCAGAGAGAGGTGGGGATAACATGACTCTGGGGGGCCAGGGCTGAGTGACTGAGGAGAAGGGGAAGAGGAATTTGAGGGGGCTGGCTGAGCTCTGGTTCTTGCTCTGGCTAGTGGCTGGTTACATGGATGTGTCCAGGATGTGAAAATCCATGGGGCTGCACACGCTCAACGGCCAGGGAAATAAGAGCGGTGAACGTATGAGTTCATCAGGAATCTAGAAATTCTGCTGCAGGCATACTGGTGGGATGTGGGTATAACAGCCAAATTATTATGCCACTGGGGAAGCTTCTGTGGCCTTGAGCACTGTTAGGAATCCCACAGCATCTGAATACCAGAATCATAAAACAGGGGACTAACAGATCTGAGAAATGATATAAGCCAGGTTCCTCGGTTACAGACCCAGAAGTCAAGGCTTTGCAAGTCCTGCAAGGAAATAAATGTGCTCGTAAATGTGATCTGGGAAGGCAACGCCTTCTGTCAGGGAAGCTCAGCATGGCCTCACATCCAAACTGCCAATGGCTTTAAAACAGAGACACCCAGGCTCAGTCCAGCCCAATCCCTGGGAATGGGCCCCAACAGCAATTGTTTTACGAGCTGCCCAGGTGACTGTAATGAGCAGCAGGGTTGAAAAATGATGGTGTCACATTCTTACAAGCTCACATTTTAACTCCCCTCTGTTAGACCAATTGGCCCTGCCCCTTGCAGAGCCCTGCAGCTGCAGGCCCAGTGGGGGAGTATCCGGAGGGTGGAGGGGATGTGGGAAGAGGAAGAGCCCAGGCATATGGCCCTGCCTGTGAGAGAGGTTCCCAGAGGGAGAGGAGCCCCTGGCCTGCCGCCTGCCAGCCTGCCAGCCTGCTGCCAGCTCTTCTGTTCTATACAAGACTTCCTGTCACTTCCTTCCACCTCACATCCAGTGTGGTGTTAGTCACATAACCCAAGGATCTGCCTTCTTAAAGTTCAAAGCCAGAATGGATCTGGCACAGCAGGAAATTCAGGATAAATTTAGCGGAGAGCACAGCTCTCTTGGCAGAGCCCAGGCTCCAGCTCGGTTGTGCGGGGCATCCTACACATGAAATTCCCCGGCTGGAGATTCACAGCCAAATATCTGACTTCAGCCAGAAACGAATTCAGAAGTGTCTGGGCCATTTCCACGGCTCCGGGGATGGGGAGGGCTGGCACTGTCCTCACCGCATCTCAGGTTTTCTCTGCCTAGAGGAACAGCTTTCTCACCAATGTGTGCCTTTGCCGCTCTGCCGGGGTGTGGGCAGCCCCAGGAGACGGGAGCTCAGGCAGTCAGGAAGGTACTGTGCACATGCCTCCTTTATCTTGAAACAGCAAACCAACAAGCTATTTGCTAGTATTTTACCAAAGTTTTGACTCCTCTGAGAAATTACCCAGAAGGTTAGTGGCAGCCCCTGGGTTTGGACTCAGGTCTTTTGGGTCACATAAGGTTTCTTGAATGTTCTACTTGCTACATAGTCTTCTATTAGAACTCAAAGAGACCTAAAGACTAAGTAAAATGTTGCTTTATTTAACTGACTGACTCCTGCCTTTTCTCAACCAGCTTTCAATGAGTCCCTGTCATGAAGGAAGTGCTGGACTGTTCGGGGTTATTAGAAGTCACAACACCTGCTCTGTACCCACTCAGTTCAGAAAGAGTTCAGGCAGCTGACAAAGGGATTCAGGAGTCAGGTGACAGGAGATGAAAAGCACCAAGCCCAGCAAGGGGAAGCCAGAGGAAGCCCAGGCTGCAGAGAGACAGCCACGGGCATGCTGGGCCTTCCCTGGAATGGATCTTACCCCAGACGGGCAAGGCCTTACCGTGCGGAGGCGGAAGCAGTAAGTACACGTTCTCTGCAGATCCCAAGGAGCAGGAAGCCAGGGCCGAGGGTGGGGCATGCATTCCCAGGCCCACGCAGCCCACACCTCCCCAGGAGTGAGGGCCACCAGGGGCAGAGACACCAGCAGTGCAGCCAGCGGAAGTGCCCCCAGGAGGGCCACAGGGCCGCACGCCCCCCCACTCCCAGGGCCATGTGCTGAGGGCCAGGGAAAGGCTCGCCCAGCCTCAGCCGCCTCCTAGGGCCCTGCCCTGAACACATCCTCCTGGGCAACCTGCTACTCTCTGAGGGCTGGGCCCTGCCTGCAGCTGCGTCTCAGGTCTGTCTGCCTCTCACCCCCAACAGTCCACTGTTCTCCTTCCCCCGGTGAAAACCTGTGGTCTGTTATTACTGCTCCAAGGAGGCTTTCTCACCTTGTCAAAGTCACAAAACAGAGACAGGGTTTTAAGTATACCTGGGTGTATCCCTACCTACTCACAGAGTCGCTGTGGAGGGCTTACCTCCGGGCCGTCAGCTGGGGGCCCACACAGCTTCCCAGTGCAGCCGAGCCAGGCCCAGCCTCTCCTCCTGCTTTATCTTTGCTCGCTTTGCTGGCTTACTGTTGTTGGCTGCCTCTGCACAGAATGTAAGCCCCATGACGGCTGGACTCCTCTGCCATCGACCAGGGGGCCTTCAAAAGTGAGGTCTGAAGCAAGAACAGCTCCATAAGGTAGACTTGTGGATCTGGGGGGAATCTGCTCCTGGGCATGGGGTGTGGGTGGGAGGCCTTGGTGCAGGCAGTGAGGACCCTGCTTCAACCACTGGTCGGGATCCCGTTTACCAGTTGCACCCCATGCCTGCCTGCCCCCAGACCAGTCCCAGCACATGCTTCAGCAATGGAATCCCCCTTTGGCTCAGCTATTGGGCAGAGGTCCCCTAGGGACAGAGAAGGAGGGTCTTCCCTGCATAAGCCAGAAGCAGGCTGCCAGTCCTGGCCAAGAAGACATGACGGAAGTGTGCTGGGGGGGGTGAGTCTCTGAAGGAATCTCTTCCTCCGCAGTGACTGAGTCCCCAGGAGAGCCCTGCCAGGACCACCGAGCATCCTCGGTCAGCTTTCAGAGGTGTCACTGACTCAGTTTCAGGCTCTGAGGAGGCAGTTTCACCCTGAAACAAAGGAGTGTGTGAGGCAGAGCAGAAAGGCACTGCTTACCCTCTAGCCAAGGAAACCAGAAACAGGTGTGGCCTAAGCCAGCCCAGATCCGGGCACGCAGAGGGCTGAGGTCCAGAGGGAGGGAGATTCCAGGCCACCTCAGACCTTGCAGCATCTGCCACACGGCCTCCTCCCAGCACCCCCTCCCACCCACCCAGCCCTGTGGACCCCATGTGTCCCCGCCAGGCCTCCCTCCTAGGTTCCCGCAGCCACACAGAGCCCTCCCAGCTTCACCACTACACCTCCCTCGGGGAAACATCCCTGCCCCCTGGGTCTCCAGAACCAACACAGCCCTGACGAGTGTGATGGAGACGCCGTGGTCTCCATCCCAGCCAGGAGGAAGTGCCGTTGCCTCGTCCACCTTGGATTCTGGGAAGGCCTTTGCCATGACACCTCCCAGGTCCAGGGGATCGAAACCCATCCCCCCGCTGGAGAAGGCAGAGGCTGGCCCAGCAGGGCCCAGGGGCGCCGGTCAGTGCCACACGCCATCCACCAGCCCTGCTCCCTGCCACCCCCTGCAGCAGGCCGTGGGCTGTGCTGCCTGAGCGTGGGCGTGATTTGTCAAACTGGAGTCATTAACAGGGGCTTGACCTGTTATCTGCAGAGCCTCCGTTGGCTCATCTATAGTGCGACTTCCAGTGACTTTAAGACAAACTGGACCATACCCTGGTCCCAGTGAAGCCCTCAGCATTTCAGGGACCCGGAAGCAGGGAGGGAAGGGGTTCCACACGACGCCAACTAAAGCAGAGGCTGAGGTTGGGGGAGCAGGAGGGGTTCATGGGCAAATTAGAAGGTGCTTTATTCCAATTGCTGCACGAGTTTGTCTTTGAGAGACCCTGTCCTAGTCTGCTTGGGCTGCCAGTTCTGGAGGCTGGAAATCTGAGACCAGGGCATGAGCAGGGCTTGGTCAGGTGAGGCTCCTCTGCCTGGCCGCAGACACTGACTTCCCATGTCCCCACACGACAGAGGGAGGGCTAGCTAGCTCTGTGACCCTTCCTTAAAGGCACTGATCCCATCCATGAGGCTCCACCCACAGGCTTGATCGCCTCCTGGAGGCCCCACCTTCCGACACTATCACACGGATCAGTAGGACTTCAACATACAATTTGGGGGGATGGGGGGACATGACCATCCAGTCCGTTATTCCCACTTACGTGAATTAAGCCTAAATTGATAAACTCACTTTGATCCCCAAACTTCAAGTCACTTCCAGTTTTAAACAGCCTCATTCGATATCAATATCTAATCAAACTTTACATGTGTCCACCTAGGCGACAGCCCACAGTTCTTGGCCCCTCAAGCATTTTCCCAGTATGGGAACAAGGCAGCTTCCCTGGGAGGGGCCTGCAGGCTGGACCCGAGCACCGCAGGCTCAGGGGCCCCACCCCAGCTCAGACACCCCCACAGCCTCTCTGCACCGGGGTCCCGACAGCACTCCTGCTCTGCTCACGACACCACACATGGCAGCGGTCCAGCATCTCCACGAGGCTCTTCCATGGAGCAAGGCTGGAGCAGGGACCTGGAGGGGCCACAGGCACCCCTCCTGCTCATCCAGCTCGCCGGAGACCAGGGGTGGGTGGGCAGCAGCCTTTGCTGCACTGCCACCTCTCTGTGGTCCTCTCATATGACAGTATCAGGGAAGGGAGGCTCTGGGGGGGTCACTGGGTCCTGCCCCAGCAAGCCCATCCTGTGTGGGGGTTGATGAGAAAAAACAAGGCCTGATAGCTGCATGGTGAGTGGGAAAATGGGCTCTAGATAGTGATAGTATAGGTATTCACCTCCTGAAAGTTCTTCTTCAAAACCTTCCCCACACCCCCCACCATTCCCCCATCCCCCATCCCCCACCATCCCCATCCCCCACCATCCCCATCTACCATCCCCCATCTTCCATCCCCCACCATTCCATCTCCCATCCCCCACCATTCCCCATCTCCTATCCCCCACCACCCCCATCTCCCATACCCCACCATTCCATCTCCCATCCCCCACCACCCCCATTTCCCATCCCCCACCATTCCCCATCTCCCATCCCCCACCATCCCCCATCTCCCATCGCCCACCATCCTGCATCTCCCATCCTCCACCATTCCATCTCCCATCCCCCACCATTCCACCTCCCATCCCCCACCACTCCCCCGTCTCCCATCCCCCACCATCCACCCATCTCCCGTCCCCCACCATTACCCCATCTCCCATCTTCCATCCCCCCATGAGCTCATTCTGTGCATGGAGACATTCAGCCCTCCACACATGCCCTCCTCTCTCAGAGCCATCCCTGAGACCACTCTGCTCAGCCAGGGTGGAGTTGGGGTAATAAGTAAAACACCCCTATTGATGGAACACTTGACTAAGAAAATGATGGAACAGTTAAAAATCACACAACTGTGTAATAAAGTGGCCCTAAATTACAAGACTCAAAATATTGGCATCCAGGTCTAGTTTATTGAAAATGGAGGGAAATTTTTCATAAAATTAAAACTGCTTTTTTTCTATGCCTTTTAAAAAGTAAGCACTTATTACCTAAACTTCAGGGCGTCTAACATCTGCATCTCTTTAAGCCAACCTACGTGCAAAAGCACAGGTCACAAGAGCTGTGATGACAGAAGGCCACAAAAAATCGGACCCTTCCCTCCAATGTTCTGCTGACACATATAAAAAGCAACTTGCTATTAATTGCTTTCCCATTCAACCCTTGGTTCCTGCAGGGTAATTGTTTTCACATATAAAATTAAAGTAAATACTTTAAAAGAATGGATATTTTCATTCAGAGAATTAAAATTCCAAAGCTGCACAGAGGCCCGTTCCCCACAACAGGCGTCCTCCCGGGTGCCACCTCCCACTGCGCACGCGTGGCACTCAGCATCAGGGTCCAGCCTCTACCCCTACCTTTGCCGACAGGCTGTGAGCACATCAGCAGCAGACATTTTTCCTCCCAGGAAGTTGAGAAATCATGAAGTGGATGGACCAGAGCCCACCACCATGCTCAATCTCACTGCATTTTCTGACCTGAATACTGACACATGTGTCACTTCAGCACCTGACCTCGGAGCTGCAGCTGTCTCAGTCACTGCGCCAGGTGAGCACTTCTCACTGGGGCACCATTACCTTTGGCAGCTAGATCAGACGTCTGCCCTGGACATTGTAGAAAGGTTTCACAGCATCCCCAGCCTCCATCCAGGAGATGCCAGTAGCAGCCTTTCAATTACAACCCTCAAAAATGTCTGCAGACACTTCCAAATGTTCCCGGGGGAAATCATTCCCCTGAGAATGACTGATGTCTGTAGATCAAACCCACTCTGAAGGCATGAAAGTTCTTGTGTTTCATGAGGCTACCACCTGTCTTTATGCAATGCCCCTGAACGTGAGCCCACCACCAGCAGGCCTCCTCCCTGGGAGAGGCTAGGACAACTTCCAGTGCTAAGTGAATCACATGTCATATGGTGCCTGGATCATCATCCACTTGAAGATGATGCATGCGTGAGCCATTGGTCCACAGCAGCCTGGATTCATGTTGCTAGGCGTGTGCAGAGGTTCTCTGTACCATCCCATTCTCTCCCTGCCTAGCAACATGAATTCAGTCTACTGTGGACCAATGGCTCGTCAGGGCTCAAATTGACAAGGTTCCCCATGAGAACCAAAGAACCAACCGTGGTAAATGATGAGGCTGAGCCTGACTCTGGGCTGCTCGACTGCTTTGCTTGGCTTGCCAAAGGTCTGCAGATTTATCTAATTAGTAACTAACATGTAAAGATTAGGATATGTCACATACCATTCCAGATTTCTGGCTGTCCTTGGAAATAGGAAAATCTGGTTCATACTTGCCTTATATTTAGCAATGAAGCAGAGCTGGGCGGCTGCTGCCCCTGTGCACTGTGCATGCCCTGTCCCTCCACTGGGCAACACTCCCCACTCTTCCCTGTAGCACACCCAGCAGGGCACCTGGCCTGCTTCACGTATGGACATCCACAGCCTGACTCTGCAGCTCTGGTCTAGGGATTCATTCCATCCTTTTAAATGGTGGGACACACAGTTGTTTTCACTAAATCAAGAAATAAGCCAAGACAAACTGTCTGATGATATTCAAGCAGCAAAAGAAATTAAGAAGGAAAAGGTGTGCTGAGGACATAAAACTACTTTACTCAACTGTCTTACTCTCAAATGTGCTCAAAAAGTAAAATCCAGTCTAATGGTCCAGGACCAAGTGAGTGGCCTGCTGCGGGCAGGAGGCCAGAAGCAGGGGTGGGAGCCCTAGTGACCACCTCTGTGAAAGGAAAGCGCTGGAAGGTAGGAGCTCCAAGTTTGTTTCTAGATAAAAAAAAAAAAAAACAGTGATTCTCTAAATGAGGGTCAGCAAACTTTTTCTATAAAGGCCCAGATAAGAAATATGTGATGCTTTCCAAGCCATTACAGCCTGTCATACTGCTGGATTCTGCCATCACAGCAAAAAAAAACATAAACAATGCACCAATGAACAAATGTGGCAGTGTTCAAATAAGACTTCATTATGGAAACCTGAGGCCGTCTGGATTTGGCCTTCAGGCCGTATTTTGTGGGCCCTCGCTCTTAATTAAAGTGTATGCAAATTTACAAGTCATGAAATAGCATGAAACCGTATGTACACACTGTACCAACATGAGTTTCCGGGTTGGGATGTTGACCTACAGTTATGAAAAATGTGACCATGGGGGTGGAAGTGGTGGGGGCAGGGGATTGAGTAAAAGTACAAGAAACTTCTCGGTATTATTTCTGCAACTACGTGTGAATTTATAGTTATTTCAAAATTAAAAGGATTTTAAAATGTGGTCTATGCTGGGAAACCAAGTTAATCATATTTTAAATGCTAGCTTTTGGGAATTTAGCAGGACACATGCAATTCTATTAGAGTAACAATGGTTACTTAAAAGTCCCTTGCTTGAACGTAGCCCAACCCCAAATGCTCTGAGAAAATAATAAAGAGTCCGACAAATGCCCTGTCCATCCTGGAGATGTCCCGGCACAGGTTTCCCTCGCGGTGATGCCCAGGGACATGCAGGCTGTGTGGGGACGCCCCCCGAGGAGGCAGCAGCCCACACATTCTCCCCCCAGGTTCTGTGCTCCAGTCACTTGTGCCCCCAACACAGGCACTCAGGACTGGGCCCTTTGGGAAACCAAACCCTGCATTCTGCGGTGATGTGAGTGGCACTGCGGGAGGACGTGGGTCTGAGCCAGGAGGGCTGCCTCCACAGCAGGTGTGCATACGGGACGCTCGCAGGGCCCTGGAGGAAAGAGGCAGGCAGGACCTGGAGACGGATTTGTCACTTTTCCATCATCCCAGAGCTGCAGGCAACATTACAACCAGCTCTTCCCTGCTTTCTAGATTGTTCAAAAGCATTCACCTCACTAATCAGCCTCTTCTCACCACATTTTATATGTGCTGCTTTACATCCAGAAGCAAAAATTTGAATAATCATTCCTAATTTATGCTGCACATAACGTTCTTGTAATTTTCTTTTTTTTAACCAGCAGCAACTGGCATGTAGCCAAGGTGAGAACAGCCACAGAGGGTCTGTAGGCAGGACCAAACAGAATTTGGTGGCATATGTGTAGCCACTTGCACACCTCACACACACACACACACACACACACACCCCATATACACACACCATACACCACACACACACACACACACACACCCCATGTACACACACCATACACCACACACACACACACACACACAAAACCCTTACTTACCTCTCCTTAGGGAGTCCATGCTCTCCCAGGGCCTAGAGGTAAGGGTGGATGGGCCGAA
The DNA here is from genome assembly GCA_032199065.1 of Smutsia gigantea. Classification (NCBI taxonomy): domain Eukaryota; kingdom Metazoa; phylum Chordata; class Mammalia; order Pholidota; family Manidae; genus Smutsia; species Smutsia gigantea. The sequence goes on from JAVSCE010021139.1 coordinate 42,692, forward strand.
GGCCAAAGTGGGAAAAGAAAACAACTTTTAAGCCCACCCAATGCATTGTGGACACCTGGCCCCCCTTTACTCTCTGCCCCTTTCATGGTATTTTCTTATAGCCCTATCATAAATCAATTCACATTTTTGCAGCTGCTACGTAGGCAGGTCCCTGCCTATCACATCCTGTGTCCTGCACGCGGTGCCCATGGGCCCTTTGCCCCACCACCACAGCTCAGGTTAGCCAGGTGGTGACTCGAGCACAGACAGGGGTCTGTGGTCAGGGCCACACCTGTCTCCTCTTCCACCTCCACATGCTAAATCAGAATCCACATCTAAGTAGTCAAAGATAATACCATACCAATTGGACCAGCATTTCTTAAGAGTGCCGTCCTCCAAATGACCCGGGTTCGTTAACAGTAAGAGTCCTGAGCGTTAGCCCCAGCCCACAGGGCAGGGGTCTCTGGAATCAAAAAACAGAGTCTGCATTTTCAGGAGGTGCCGCAGGGCTCTTGGCGGTCACCCAAGGCAGAGGAGCACCACCTTACAGCTGACCCAGTGTCTGTCGTGGGGGGGCACCGTGTGTGGGCAGGTGCCACGGAGTCCACCCCACCTCCCAGGACAGAGATTTGCCCTCCCTCAGCCTGGCTCTTCCCGCTCTGAAGTCAGGATTCCTCAGTCTCGGGCATTCTAGCGCCCCGGGGACCCTGGACAGACACAGCCCCCAGCTGGAGAGTGTCAGCATCTCAGGGCAGCTGGGCATCACCTGCCTGGGTGTGGTCCCCACTCAGTGTCCATGCTCCTCCTCTGAAGGGAACCCTGACCTCCCTGCCCGCAGGGGTGCCCCGTTCTCTCCGCCTCCCTTTGTTGAGAGCCAATTGTACCACAGTCTGCTAGTGTGGGTGAACATTTCATCCAAGCCTCTTCCCACCAGAAAGGAGGCCCTGGCTGCCACGTCCACACCCCACAGCTTGGCCCCTGCCCGATCCCCCATCCCCGTGGCGACTGCCCGGTTCTCTGGTCTGAGCAGTCAGCCAAGGTGGCGGGGCGGGGTGGTGATCAGCCCCAGGCTCTGACCTCTGTCTGTCTGTCTGGGTACAGGCAGGGCAGCCAAGCTGAGGGGAGAAGCGCCCCCTGCCAGGAAGGACAGGAAGCTGCTCGTCTTGGACAAAGAGAAGATCTTGACAGCTCTCAGTGGGGAGAGGCTCAGTGGGGAGACGTAGGTGGCTGTGGGCATAAGATAGGCCCCAAAGCTGGGAGTCAGACATACCCAGGTAGATTAAGTAGCTATCTAGGAACTGATCGTCACATATGCCAACTACACCTGTATCCTACTGGAGGGAGCCCCCTTGGCTGGCTCTTGGTTCCCCCGATACACACATCTAGGGGAAGGCTTCAAAAGGTAAGTACTGTGCCCCACTGATGGTTTGGAGCAGGGGTCTGTGGCAGGTCCCTTGTGTGGGGCCACCACCTCCAGGCGGAGGGCGTTTTCCTACTAGTTACAACCGCATCTGACAAAAAAGAGCACAGAACTCCATGTGGCAGTGTGGAGAAAGGAGGTGAAGGACAGTCACCTGCAGACTCCTTCCCCGGCATGGTCTGGCTCCATCACGTTTTCAGGGCTGGAGCTGTGTCGATGTGTGTGGCATCCCCCCTCAGCACAGGAGGGCGCGGTGGGGCCCTCCTCGTCAGGGGGGGCAGCTGGACAGGGACTCATGCTGGATCCCATGCTGCGCTCCCCACAGCCAGCCTAGTCTGTGTCACGGTTAGAGAAACTATTCCAGGTGATCTGTGGACAATCACCTTGGCAGGTGACACAGATATTTACCTCCTCACTCTAAAAATACCTAAAGAATGATCTGAGGTATTCTTTCACGTGAATGCTTGAGCAGAGCAGGGAGCGACCCTCTCAGCTGAACCAGTGCCCTCGGCCTGCGCATTTCACTGTTCCTTCCTTCGGAGGAGGGGAGTGTGCATCCACCAGCAGAGAGCTCCGTCCACCCACAGCTCTGGGACAGCGGCAGGGGCTCCCGTGTGCTGCGCGCGGCAGGGTCCCGCCATCCCCCCAGCACGGTGCCCTGGGACAGGCATGCCCAGCCAGGGGCAACCACGCCATTAGATCCGCGCGAGCCCACAGCTCTGCCCGCTTGCTGGGCACACACCTGTCGTCTCTGTTCTTAGGGGCCATTCCCTCACCTGCCAGTGGCCCCGCTGGGGCCCACGAGAGCAGCGCCCTCCCTGGGGTGTCCATGGCTGTGAGGTGGCACTACCGTCAGACACCTGGATGTGGCACCCCGCAGAGGCTGCTACCCACGATTCAAAGAAATGTACTCAGGGGCCTCCAGCCTTCATGGGCTGTTTCCAGATAAAAGCAGCGGAAGCAGAGGGGAAGGACCAGGTGAGCTGGAATCAGCCCCACCTCTGAACTCCCTCTGGGAGGCCAGCCACCCTCCCTGCCTTCCGGACAGGGGCCTGAGCTGAGGAGAGGGGGTCAGCTGGCAGGGCCCAGAGCTCCTCCACATAAATGGGATGAACAGGGTCCTGACAGCTCCCAGCGGAAGGAGTCCTCCATGGGGAGCCTTAGGTTGCCATGAGGACAGAATTGGTCCCAAAGTGGGATCAGACATAATCATTGGATTGAGTCGTCCCCTGAGAAACAGCAGGCACAAAAACAGGCAACAGTCTGGATTCTTCTGGAAGGAGCCCGTTCACTAGCTGTTGGTACTTGCTGCTCTTTTTCCCATGATGCCCTTTATCCACCCCTTCCTCAAGCCCATATTGACCTTATAAGACATCCCTTCTTATGAGAGCTTGAACCAATGATTTAAATAAATGTTTTCCTCCAGGGACTACCTATATAATAATAAAATCTCTCTTTACTTGACAAGCACAAACAAATAATATTGTTATAAAAGAAATACACACTGAATTTAGAAAAATTGGGAAATGGAGATTGGTGTTAAAGACTTGCAGTCACTAGTAATCTTCCCATGCAGAGAACCATGCATCTATGGAATACTTGGACACCACAGCACGAGGGTCTGTGGTTTATTAAGGAGTGCTCCAGGGAAACTGGAACGGGTCTGAGGGGTGGTAGACAAGCCACCATACAGCCTCAGGCAGTGTCCAAAGTGGGCCATTTGGGTGGGTCCTTCGAGGAATCCTACAGCTCAGAGTTGGCCCATCCCATCTAAGGCAAGGAAGACTTTCAAACTCTGACACCTAAGAGCCACTGACTTGGGGCGGCCCCCTTCTGTCTCTGCACATGAGCAAAGCCAGCTCCAGACTCCTGAGGGCAGCTGGCTATTAGAATTTGATGTCCCAAAAGGGGGCCGGCCTACATGAACAGCCAAGGGGTCAGAGCAGAGGAGCGGCATTAGCCACTGCATGTGTTTTTAAAGCTATCGCTATAGCCAGAACACAGGCATATCCACATCACTAAACATCCTTCCAAAAGATCCTGGTTGATGGCTGAGTAGAACACAAGTGTGAATCTGTACCATGTTCATATGCCCATTCCCACTTTGTGCCTGTGGTCAACTTATTGCCTCTCAATGCAAACCCACCCTTCTTTGCCCTGCTTTGGACACTGGAGCTCAACCCTGCAAACATTTCTGCCTCAACAACTGGCAGGAAATTAGACTTCATCAGAGAAAGGCCCAGGGCGGCCCCACAGAACTGCAGCAGGACACTTTCCCATGGATCCTTGTGCTCTGTTACTATGATGCCACGGGGAGCCCAAGATGAGCTCCAGCTCTGTCTGCACGTCCCCTCCTTCTCAGGCACACCTGCCGGCAGCAGCGGGCCGCATCTTAGGGGCACCCTCTGCAAGTCTCTGCAACCTGACAGCCTGCCCATTCCCTGGTGGACACACCCCCTCCCAAGAGGTCTGGAGCTCAGCTATGCCATACTGTCATACTGCCAGTCATTGCCAAATAATCCCGGGGATGCGGGGGTGGGGTGTGGCATGGGGGGGGCCAAAATTGCCAGGATGGAGAGCCATTGGTCTAGAGGCAGTAGCTGCTCTGGCTACTTTTGGACCCCTTAGTATTTCTTTTATCCCTTTTATAGTTAATCACTTTCTGCTAGTTGATAATTCTTTAGAGTTTCTCTGTTCAAGTAACCAGTGTATTTTTTGCCTCCTCACCAGACCCGAACTGATAACTATACATTTTGGCTAAGTTATGGTATAGCCAGTTATTCACTAATACAAATAAAATTTGTAGCTATATTTTTTGCAGCTTAGCTAGAAAATTGATGAGAATTTCTTTATTATTTCCAAGAAATAGCACTTTTGCATTGAAGGCTAATCTCTGTTTCTTGCTCCATCTCACACCTGGCAGAACTTAAATCACCAGCACGGTGCTTGGAGAAGGCTTGCCACGCACTTTGTCTGTGAGCTGAGGGAGACAGAGACACAGTCATTGTCAGAACTTCCATTCAAGAAGAGAGATTCCAGGCTTGTCCCCAGATCACCCTCTGCTGCATGCTGACACTTCTGGGTGTGTCCTGCGAGCCAGGAAGCATCCAAGAGCTTTGCATGGATTAACTCATGCTCCTCACAAAGTGCGCAGGAAAGTGTTATCACCGTTCCCATTTTACAGATGGGGAGACGCGGCAGGAGGGATTTCGTAACCTGGCCGAGGTCACACAGGACACACACTGGGGCAGTTTTCTCAGTGGCCTGTGTTCCTTCCCACTTGCATTTTGGAAATGTCACTGATGGTAACTAACCATTATTTGACATGAGCCTTTGTGTACCATCCTGCATGATACATTCAGGCTGCATGCATTTTTGCATGTTCACCAAAGACTTGGAAAGTCAGCTCAAAAGACACCTAAGTGCATAGTTGTCTTTCCTATAGTTTACTGCAAAAATAACACAAGAATGCATTCATATTATTTTTTAAAATAAAGCATCCACCCACTCCCCTGTGTAGAGGCAACTGTGGTCGGCAGCTCCCAGTCAGTTCCCTGTGCTTTGGGGTCCATACAAATGAGAACACATTTGATGTGTGAATGAGCATTCTGACATGTCATTCTATGGCTTTTTATCTTAACACTAAACAGGTCCTTGGTAATTTTCCTTGCCCATAAGGGCTGCATAGTATTTCCAGGGTGATGTGTGCCTCGGCTTCTCTCACTACTGCCTACTGGAGGTGTCCTTAGGATGTCTCCAGGGGCTTCCTGTTTAAAGTCAAAGGGTTCAATCAGTGGAACCACCCTGGCCACTGGGTAACACACTTGCTCCCCAGCTTTAGGAAGGACTAGTCCTCAGCCCAGGCAGAAGGGCCTCTGTTCCCCCGACCAACTCCCACACTTCAGTCAGGGTGTCTGCAGATGACCTGTGACCTCCTGGGCCTCTTGAGCACCTTCAGCCCACAGGCCCACATGCAGAGAAAGGCCTCCTGCCCCATGACTGAAGTCAAGGCCACTTCAAGGCTGCAGCCCAGCCCTCTTTTCTGGTGGCCTCTCAAGGCATTTGCCCTGGCTTTCTTCTGGGTCCCACACACCGAGGGTTGGTATTTCCTGTGCATATTCTCCATTCAACACTCACCAACATGTGAGCTTGTGAATAGCTCTACCTCTCATGTAGTAAATACAAGAGCGTCCTGAAACTATTTCACACATCATGGTGCACTTACAGACATGGTATAGGCATCCCCGGCATTCCTAGATCAAAGCCACCCATCAGGTAGGCAAGTCAGCCTCATTTTTCCAAAAGTTCTGTTTTCTGGCCAATAGCCATCACTTTCTCAGGTTACATTCAACCTCATCACCAGGGACTGGTTTTCTGTCCACAACTCTTTCTCACAAAGAAACCCGATTCCCATGGGTTCCAGGGGCTTGGTCTTTTGTGGGGTGATGCAGAAAGCACCCACTGGGTGGAGGGGGCTGTGGGCGGCCTCATAAACTAGCCAACTTCTCCCACACTCCTGACCTGAAAGCGTACAATAAACACGCATTGAGAAGCCTCCAGATTGCTTGTTCTGAGGACGGCAGCAAGCGCTGAAGTCACAGCGTTAAATCTGCCTGTGTGTCCCCATCATGGCACCCCCTGAGGCTGGTCACACACATGGAGAGAGACCCTCTAAGGCTCTTGGAGGAGGGGGCAGAGAGCTGGGTCTAGAAGGAGAAATAGGATATTTTTTCATTGAGACAAAATTTGCCATCTGAAAGTGTACAATTCTGTAGTTTTTAGGAGCCTCTCTGTGTTGTACGGCCACCACCTCCCTCTAGTTCCAGAACATCCCCCACCTTGCCCCACTCCCTCCCAACCACCTCCCTCTAGTTCCAGAACATCCCCCCCCTTGCCCCACTCCCTCCCAACCACCTCCCTCTAGTTCCAGAACATCCCCCACCTTGCCCCACTCCCTCCCAACCACCTCCCTCTAGTTCCAGAACATCCCCCACCTTGCCCCACTCCCTCCCAACCACCTCCCTCTAGTTCCAGAACATCCCCCACCTTGCCCCACTCCCTCCCAACCACCTCCCTCTAGTTCCAGAACATCCCCCCCTTGCCCCACTCCCTCCCAACCACTTGTCTGCTTTATGTCCCTTTGGATTTGCCCTTCAGGGAAATGCAAATCAAAACCACAGTGAGATCCCACTTCACACCCACTAGGATGGCTAGAATGAAAAAAAAACAGCTAATAACAAGTGTTGACAAGGATGCAGAGAAATCAGAGCCCTGACACTTTGCAGGAGGGACCGGAAGGGGGGAGCCACTTGCAAACCAGCTTGGCAGGTCCCCAGTCAGTTACACGCAGCATCCCCACAGGGCCAGCAGTTCCAGTCTAGGTGTCTACCCAAGAGAAATGAAAACACAGATCCACACAAAAACTTGTACGTGAGTGTTCATAGTAGCATCATTCAAAATGGCTAAAAAGTGGCAAAAATGCAAATATCCACCAGCCAATAAAGGGATAAATGAAAGGTGGTATCCTCATACCACTCAATGCCATTCGGCCACAGGAAGGAATGAAGCGCTGCTGTGGTGTGCTCAGCAAAGTAAGCCTGACCCCAACGGGGATTACTGCACGACTCCACTCACAGGAGAAGGTGTCAGCGGATACAGAGTGTGTGGGAAGAGCAGGGTGAGTCCTAAGAACAAATACCTGCAGTGAATGCTACTCTGCGTGCGTATTGCCTCTCCATCCTCACCACAACCCTGTAAGGTAGGCGCTGCTCTATCCCCATTTCACAAATGAAAAAGGTCAGGCTGGGGCCAGGACCCCATTGCCAGGAGATGATGGGGCAGAACCCCCCCAAGCTGGCCAGCCCCAGGACTCAAGCCCTTACCAGCCTTGGGACCCCTGTGCCCGAGGAGGGAATGGAATGGAACGGAGCCCACTCACACTCGCCCCAAATGCCTGCACTCACTCAGCCAGCCTGAGGCTCAGTGTGCACACTCCAGCAACGGGGCCCTCACCAGGAGCCCAGACTGCAGGCAGCCCGGTCCTGGACCTTGAGACTGTGAGAAGTTAAGTGTCTGGTTGAGCCCCCATCTGTGTCCCTCTACTATGGGGCCAAGCTGACTAGGCCGGGGTGAGTGAGTGGTTGAACTGGGTTGAACAGGGTCCTCCAAAGCGCCATGTCCACCAGGAGCCCCAGAATATGACATCCATGGAAACAGGGTGCTTGCAGATGTCCTGGGGTTAAATCGGCACGAAGCCACACTGGATGGGAGCAGGCCCTCATCCACAACAGGTGGCCTTGTCCAAGGAGGGACGCCTGAAGACAGAGGCAGACGGAAGCAGCCGTGTGCAGGCAAAGGCAGAGATGAGTGTGTGTCTGCAGCTCAAGGCCGCCGGAATGGCCAGCCCCAGGGAGTCTGGAGAAGACGAGCAAGGGACCTCCCCAGAGCCTTCAGAGGGAGTGCAGCCCCACCGACAGCTGGATTCCAGACTTGTGGGGTCAGGCACTGTGGGAAAATAAATTTCCGTTGTTTGCCTATGCGGTTCATGGCCCTTAGGCAGGCAGCTGCAGGACTAGAGCATAGCCGCTGCTGCATGACTGCCCAGGAGGCCCTTACCGGTCCAGGCCCTCTGTGCACTCAGGCTTCCACACTGACAGAGCACCGACTGGGTCCACAACATCCCTCACCTGCCCCAACGTGCTGCTGGGCCCGAAGAACAGGACGGGCGGGCCCGGAGGTCACAGGAGCCGCTGGAGGAGTGTGGGCCTGGGGCCATGAGCTGGAATCCTGGCCCTGCCACTGACAGCTGGGTTCCTCCAGGGAGTTCACAGCATACTGACGATCCAGCGCCCCTCTCCTAGGATCACAGGGAGCATTTAACAACATGACACATACCAAGTGCTCAGAGCAATGCCCTGTGAGCCGCGAGCCCTGCACAGACCGGGCTATATATTCTCTAGCTGAACTGCCTTTTCCCAGAGGTCCAAGACCCCACCTACAGAGGCCTTCCTCCAGGGGCCAAGGGGAGCTAAGCTTTCCTGCTCAATCTCCTTACAGGGCCTCTCTAATCCCCTTAAATCGGTGACAGTCAAGAATCCTGATTTCTTTATTTATGCTGAGAAGGGAAAGGTTAAGTCAGGATGGAAAGGTTAAGTCAGAAAGATTAGAAGTGTTCCTGTCATTTTCCAAGTCAGATGGGTTTCACTTGGTACCTGGTCAAACAGAAATTTAACTGAAAATTGTTCCAGAGAAAAAAATGTAATTCTAAAAGGATAAAATTAACAGGCCATCACCAGCCCTGGATGACTGTTTGACAGGCTCTCCAATAGTCCAGCCATGTGTTTTCCTGGGTGTGTGCACAGAACTACACATATGTGTACATACAGGCACACACACGCACGTGTCAACACACATGTGCACCGCTGAGCGCTCACCGCCATTCTGTCAGGTTATATTACTCAAGCCTTTCCGAGATTGACTCATTTTGGCAAGACGCTCTCCTGGGAAGGAGAAAGGAGTGTGCATTTCTTCCAAAAGTCATTAATTCTGCCTTGGAGAGTCTGTTGATGTCACAGAGCTGGTGATGTCAGAGGGTCTTGGAGATTCACTAGGGCTTCCCAGATGGACTAGGGGAGCCCCCATTGTAGAGACAGACCATGGGTCCCAGGAGGAGGTGACAGGGGCTCTCCCTGCAGCCCTGCCCAGACCAGTCACGTCACCAGTTCTCACGGCCACAGCCAATAGCCCATGCTTGACCTTCTCGTCTCCTTGTGGATCCCTCTGTTCACTTTCCCCGGCAGCACCAGTAACTGAGGGCACGCCTCCCCTAAGCTGGCAGTCGCTAAAGAAAAGCTCCGAGACTCCCCAGCAGCCCCCAGGCCCTACCCTGCTCCCTGAGGCCTGGTTGCAGTTACACCAGAGCCCCGAGCACACAAAAGCACACAGAGCTCCCATGTGCAGGAGTGACCCAGAGCCCTGGGGGCACAGGAACAGCCCAGGTACCAGACCACAGTTCCCATGCAAGGAACAACCTGCCTAGCCCTGCTACGCCAGAGCCCTGCTGCCCCCACCCCGCTAGGCCATGCAGCGCCTCTGTGAGAACTGGGAGGAGGTGCCCCTTCCTCCGGGCAGACAGGGCCTCAGCCCAGGGTGCCCCTCAGCCAGGCCCCTCATGCAGAGAGCAATCTGCAGGCTCAAAGGCAGCCCCGGGAGTCCCGAAAATTCCCCAGGAACGTGAGGCGCCTGCTGCGAGCAGCACATGCTGTGTGTCGGCTGCAGTTGGGAATCCCATCCCAGAGGGGGTCACCCTAGCAGGGTCGGACTATCCCTCAGAGGGCCAGAGAAGCCCCTGGGGCCAAAGGACATAGAGCAGGGCCACGGAGAAGCAGGCAGGCAGGTGGTGAGGTGGAAGAGACTCCCCCGTGGCAGCAAGGACAGACCCAGCACTGTCAGGGGTCTTCAGCCTCCACCAAGGAACGAGGGAGGTGTGACTTCAAGTCTGCAGCTTACCAAGGAGATGACAGCCTGGCCCTGAAGCCGCCGACCTTCCCCACAATTCCACCCCCCACCCAGCTCCCAAGACCCCTTCCCTGCTCCTTCTGGAACAAAGAAGTGAAAAGACAAGGCAGAAACCAGCCCAGAGCTCGCTGGCTGACTGCCCAGGAATCTCAGAGGCTGTGGCTGCAGAGTACAGGTTCTTCCCAGGCTGTCCCCTCAGGGAGCTCAGGGGCAGGAAGGGCACTTCCTCCTCCCCAAGGCTTCGGGGGAAGCTGGGACCATGCTGGGCCAGTCTGGACACACTATTCACTGATCACTGAAGTTGGCCTAAGGATTGGCTCTTCTTCACATGCAGATATTTACTGAGCATCTGCGTGCCTGGCAGCATTCAGGACCCCAGGAGCACAGCAGTGGCAAACTGAAGGAAGAGGATTTGAGGTCCTGCCTTCAGCAGCTCCCACGCCAGGGCACTGGGGCCGGCAAGTCGCGTGTGGCCTGCAAATCCCCACCCAGCTGAGCCTGGCCAGAGCTGGCAATTCTGATTTCACAGGGTTTCCAGGGGGCACTTCATACAGAGCCTGAATCTTCGGGCTTAGCCCAGCACACAGTGGGTGCTCAGGAGGGCGGGAGGAAGGATGCATGGTGCAGCCTCTGGAACACCCCATGGGGAATGTTCCTCCACCCCTGCAGCTGGGTGGGAATCCACGGCCCCACAACGGCCTGCTCTGGCAGAGCTTTGAGTGCTTCGCCTACATGGTGACATGAAGTATCTAAGTGTGTGAGGGAAAAACATGACACGGCCTGGAAGTGGGGCAGAAGCAGGGCCGTGTGTCCCTCCAGTGCCCGATCAGAGCAGGCTAAGGCCTGGCCCCACAGCAGGGTGTACACTGGTGCAGCTTCCTCTTGACTTCGTTTAGGGCTGGGCAATTTCTGTGTTAACTTGTGGATGTTGACAAGTTATAAGCAATTTATATGAAGTAGAAAACATGTCCACAAAGGCTTTACTATCCATCAAGATGTGGTGCAATTTCGCCCAATCTAAGCAACCTCATTCCAGCACTTCTTTCACTGACTCTCTCAGTCTCTCGAGTCCTCCTTTGAACCAAGTGCACAGAAAAAAAAATTTTAAGCAGCCTATATGCAGGTCCAGGGGCCTTCCCAGTGCTGGGAAGGGGAAGCGGCACCCACTCAGTTCTGCATGGTTGGGTAACAGGTCACCACAAACTTGGTGATTTACAACAATACACCCTCAGTCGCATACAGTTTGAGTCCAAAATCAATTTCACAGGTTAAAATTGAGGAGGGCTGGCTCCTTCCGAATGTTCCGGGGGAGAATCTGTCCCTTGCCCCTTCCAGCTTCTGGTGGCCACTCTCATTCCTTGGCTTGAGTCCCCAGCATGCTAGTCTCTGCTCCTCACTGTGATGGCTTCTCCTGTTCTATAGTCTCATCTCCCTCAGCCTTCCTCTAGTTAGGATATTTGGGACAGTCTTGTACTTAGGGTCCACCCGATAATCCGGGGTAATCTCATTTTAAGGTCCTTCGTGGAATCTCATCTGTAAAGTCCCCCTGCCACGCATGCTAACAATCATGGGCTTTGGGAATTTAGGACATGGGCATGGTTTGAACTGTGTCCCTGCAAAGTCATATGTTGAAGCTCTAGCCCCCAGAACCTCAGGCTGTGACCTTATTTGGAAACAGGGTCATTGCAGATGCATTCAGGACGACGTCCTACTGGAGCAGGGGGGTCCCTAAGCTAGTATGACCGTGTCCTTACAGAAGGGGCAACATGGACACAGACGTGCCCCCAGGGAGAGTGCCAGGCGAGGCTGAGGGCAGAGGTCGGGTGATGTGCCTGTTAGCAGAGGAGCACCGAGGATAGCCAGGAAACCACCAGGAGCAGGAGGGGCCTAGAGCAGTTCTCCCTCGGAGTCTCAGAAGGCACCAGCCCTGCCCACACCTGGGTCTTGGACTTCTGGCCTCCAGACCAAGAGACAATGAAGTTCGATTGTCTAAGGGACCCAGCCTGTGGTATTTTGTTACAGCGGCCCCAGGAAACTGCACAGAGTCTGGGACCATTACTCAGACCACCACCAGCATGGTCAGGCCAGGATAAGGTGAGGCACAAGACCACTGTGCTCTCCAGAGCTCATCCTCCACAGCTGAGGAGCAGGAGCTGGGCCTCCTCACTGCGACGGCCCCTGGCCTCGTATAGGTACCAGATAAGGGGCCTCTAACACGCCAGAGGCCCCCACCCAGGAAGCCCCTTACAGGCAGTTAGGGGCCTTCCCACCCAGGAGGCAGGCCTGTACCCATGCCTGTCACTGAAGAGGAGGCCCATGGATGGCCCTTGCGGACAGTGGGACCCGCAAACATCACCTCCGTTACCTCCCGCCCCTGAGCCTGGCCCTCCGTCTACACTGCAGTCGGTGGCTGGGTCTCCTAAGGGAAGTGCTGTGCCCGGCAGCAGCGGACCAGGAACGTGGAGGGAGGGGTGTTCTGTGCTGAATCTCCTCTGATGCCCTCACCTTCCTCTCTCTCTCTCTGAAAATGTCAGCAACCAGACAAAGGGAACCCAAGTGTTGTCAAGGCCCTTCGAACCACTCTCGGCTTCAAAGATTTGCTGAAAGGACTCACACGAGTCAGAAAAGCTTGAGTTCACGGCAGCCAAAGGATTCAGACTAAAATCAGCCAAGGCTAGTGGGGCGGCTCCAGGAGAGGCCAGGCACACGCACCCAGGCCTGTCCAGGGAGCTGGGAGGCGGGGCTAACTAGCTTCTCCCAGCAGTGACACGTGACACCACGTGTGACGTATTTCCAGCCAGAGCTTTGGGCCCAAGGTTTGTACGGAAGGCCGGTCCTGGGCATGGATGACCTTTGTTCCTCATTCTCCAGCCTGTCTGAGGTCACACTGTGACCCAAGGGCCCCCACGAGTCTCATAGCTAGCCCGACTATCTGTCATGCCCCAAAGCCCCAGATAAACACAATACAGGGAGAGATTACATACTGAGTTTGTATAGAATTTTCAAATATAATTTTTTCCATGTTTGTAATAAGAAATTTGAGCTATCTTCTATGAGCATCAATTTTCTGTTTCAGGCATATGCTCCAAACTTTTTAATGACACTATCTTCAGATCCTTGTTGACCACCATGGCTGAGCAACTTGGTGAACGCAAGTGCGTGATGAAGCAAGAAAGCGTTCTCCGTCACGGTTGAGTTGCTGACAGCTCTGGAAGGAAGGGCTAACGAACCCAAATGTCTTTCTCGTCTTTCACTAACAAATGTAAGGTGGGTTTCTCTTTCAATAATGACAGTGATCTCTGAGCCTAGCGGAACTTGTTCTCGGCGAGGATTTCAGAACAACAAAAAACCTTTTGTCCAGCTAGACTCCCGGTTAGGACAGTCGCCCTGAAGCTGGCTTTTGGCCATCATGAGGGCACGTCTCCGAGGAGCCGATGCCAGAAGTGCCCACTGGAAGATGGAAATGGGGGTGGGAGCTACTGGAATGTGGGCCACCCGGGAGCACCGAGCCTCTCTCAGCCAGAGACCACATGGGCTGGGCACCAGGTCTCTGGGATGCCTGAGACCTAGCCTTTGCTCAGGATGGGTGATGCAGATGCAGATTACAGCCTCACCTGAGCTACTGTCCACAGGGGTGCGGGCACTCCCGCAGGCCCCACACTGGTCTCTGTCATCCCAGGAGCCCTGGGGAGCCCCCAAGCCAAGGGGCAGGAGCCCCCAGCATGCCCATCCACTCAGGCTGTACCTCTGCCACAGGCGGAAAGCCTTAAAAGAAGCTTGGCTCAGGCCAGGGGCCACACTACTCCCCCTAAACACTTATGGGGGCCCAGGACTCAGAACCCTGCATCACCTACTGACAGGTCCCATCACCCCCATTTCTCTAGTGCCCGATATCCAAAAAAGTCACTCCTGTGTCCAGACAGAACTTCCTCAAGGCCATCCCTCTCACCACTGCCCTCCTCCAGTCCCCCTCCCAACTGCTGTGTGGCCCAGCGGCATGGGTGCTGCCCCCTAGGTGGAGGGGCCACTGAGGCCAACAGGGGCTGGGGGAGGTTGGACATCGAATGACTGGTGACTTTGAAGATGTCACTGTGAACAGGACAGTTGGCATTTATAAATTAAAATACCTTCCCTGGTCATTTGGTTCAAACTGTCAGATACAAAATAAACCAACCTGGATTCTGGGGACAAGCTGGGTGTCCGAGGAAAAAGCAGGGATGTATGGAATGCCTCTGGACTTTGGGGCTGGGTGGGCTGAGCTGCATGCAGCCTTCCATCCCCTGGTCACAGAGAGGCTGAGGTGGGGAAGGGCAGTGGCTGCCTGTGGGGAGATGGGGCGGCTTGAGCTCTGCCTCCGGACGTGGTGGCTGAGGGCGGGGCAGCCTGGGAAAGCAAGTGGAGAGAGAAGCGAGTTGGGGTTCACCAGCAGCTTGGCTTCTGAGCGTCTGTCTGTGGAGCGTGCGCCATCGCTGCTGCTCGCTCCCAGCTGACTGGCCCTCGGCAGCCAGGCTCGGGGTGTCGCGGCCACACGGGCTGGCGGCAGGGTGAGGAACCCCAGCCCAGCGCTGAGTGGCCCTGTCACCCCTCAGGGGCTGGCTGGGTCTGGGCCCGGCACCGCCCGCCCTGCCCCCCAAGGGGGCGCCCTCCTGCACCATCCCCGGAGGCCCCCGCACCCGCGGGCAGGGAACCAGACAGGCGCGGGGTGCGAAGCTGCCGCCCGTGCTCCGCGGCCCCGGCGCAGGCTTCCGTCTGTCCCAGCTGCAGGCTGGAGCGCCGCGCACACTGAGGGGGGGACAGGGGTTGGACACCATCCGGGCCTGCACGCCGCGCTGCTCCGGTTCCCGAGCCCAACCCGAGTCCCTCAGCTTCCCCGGGGCGGGTCCTGCCGTCCTGGGGCACAGCGTCCTACAGTCATCAAGCTTAGGTCCCCTGCCAGCACCTCGGGGACCCTGGGCACAGCGGGGCTACAATCTCCCCCCCACACACACACACAAATACACACCACCAGAACGCGGCACCCGCTCGGTAGGAAGCGCGGTCTGACTGCAGCCGTCGGGGTGCCCCATTGCAGCCTGGGGTGACCTCAGTCACAGCCGGGGGTGGCCCCTGTCACAGCGCAGGACGACTCCCGGTGACAGCCGTCGGGTCCGCCCGGGGCTGGGAGGGCCCCAGCCTGAGTCCGCGCAGCCTCCCAGCCTCACTCCCATTGTCACTCTGGATTTTTCAGAGCCTCTTTTTTTTTCAATAAAAGAAAAAATATGCAGCCTCATCTCCTGGTACTTTCTTTAACCGGAGCACTGGTTCCCTCTCAAATACTAACTTAGTTCCCAGCCTGCCTTAGGGGGCCGCCCTCCCCACCCCCTCCCCCGGACACCCTCCGACCCCGCGGCGACGTGCGGTCGGCGGGCACCGCGGGAGGGGCGGGACGGGGGCCGCGGAGGTTTGGGGCCAGAGAAAATCTGCAGCGAGGCAACAGCGCCCCCTCTCTTCGCTGCGCGCGCCCTCTGCCGCCCGGAGGGCCACCGGCCTGCAAGGGAGCCCAGGGCAGACCGCACTCGGAAGAGGGGTGGTGCAGAGGACGAAGCCCACCCTAGCCCCCGGGTTAGCGCGCAGAGACCCCCTGGCTGGACGGGGCACAGCAGAAACAAGAGGCAGGCCTGGCGCAGGGGAGGGCCCACAGATTGGTCATTAGACTCTCCCCAAGCAAAACGAGGAAACAAAATACTGTCAGTGACCTGGCTTCACTGTGGCTCCAGCTTTCCTAGCAAGCACACTGTCAAAAAGCAGACAAAATCCTCCAGGATGGGCAACGCTTGAATGAGCTTTTAGAGCTGACAGGAGAAGCTGACAATCTTCAGAATTCTAGCAACCTGTCTGGACTTCCATTTTCCTAAGAAAGGAAACTTTAGTCTAGTTGCTGTTTTCCTCAACATTAAAAAAAAAAGTTTTCACTAAAGCTTTGCTGTTTATTTGCTCCAGACTCCCTCTGGCATGTCATCAGGGTAAGGAAGCATGGTCGCCTGCTCGTGGGCCAGATAAGCTGTGTCAAGCCACTGCTGGGCCTGAGAGAAACACGCATACCCAACCACACACACACAGGCATCCATGTGTATGCACACATGCATACAAGACACCTGCATGCACACACACACACGCTTCAGAAAGCTCGTAATACTGAGTAAAGAAGATACATGTGAGAAAGCTAAGGAACAGAAAAGAAATACTATTTACTATGACACAGTGGATATCAAAGAAAGTAGATGATTCATTGATGAATGATGCTTCCAGGGCCCAATGCTAGAAAACAGGCCTTCTGGACCCGTCCAGGTGGCTCTGACAGAAGAGACCCCACTGAACAGGGGTGAAGGGGCCATACCAGAAAGGGCGGACAGAGGAAAGGATGACAGGGTTATCCCCGGTGACAGGCCACACTCTGTGCTCTGAGAGGGAGGAACCCAGGGGTGCCAGGGCTTCCCACCCTCAGGCAGGGCCATCTTCCCTGCACCAGGCCTACCCTGGTCTTCTAAAACTTTGAAACCAGCTGGAAATCAGGACATGAAGAGGGAGGGACGTCAGCTGAAAAACATCCCAATCACTCCCTGTTAGGCGGCACAACAGGATTCAGCTGCAGCATGCAGCTCCTGACCACACAGCTCACCCCCAGCCCGTGAGAGCTTCTTGTGGAAGGGCCTAGAGCGCTGTAGCCCTGGCCATCTCTATTTCTCTTGGAAACCAGCCCAGGGGATGCTGACTGCATGGCTCCACGGGCAGAAGGCATGCTCTCACCTGTGCCTTACCTCCCCACCTAAGGCTGCCCCCTCTCCATGCCAGAGCAAGTTGTCCTTCCAATGGCCGGTCAGGCTGTGCGAGGCTAGTGGGGCAGCATTTTGTTTTGCCTTATGTTTTTAGTGAAGTAGAGCAGGAGAGGACAGGAGAAGAGGTGCTCTGAAAGCAGGCAGTGTTGGGTTAACCGTGCAGGCACACACACACGTGGCAAAAAAAAGTTTGTTGCCCACCGGTGAGGCAGCCAGAGAAATAGGAAAAACGGTGCTTTAGAGCAGCAGGTATCACCCCTGGCCACACAGGAGAGTCACCTCGGGCTTCAAGTTAGCCAGGCACCAGCTCTGTTTACACCAACTACTTCGTATCTCTGCAGGGGTGCCCAGGCAGTTGTACCTCCTTGGAAAAGTCACACGCAGGTCCTAGAATTACTCTGTCAAGAGCTGGGGTGCAACGTGGGCCCACTGACCACCGCAACCAGGAATCCTCGCTAATCATGTGGTCAGTGCTACGGGCCATCCTGGGGCCAGGAGGAGGCCCACTGGTCTTTATTTTTAAGGACCACTGGACAAATGCTCCTGGGACGGCTGTGCACAGGCCTGAAAATGTGCCAGAGCCGCTGTTCAGAGTGACCAGAGGCCAGATGGGGCCTCTGCACCCTGGCCATGACAACACAGGGATGTAACCTATGTCATCTGGCAGCACAGCTCATGTCTATCAATTTTAATAATAAACAATATGGGTTTTTGCTTTGTATAGTTCAGGGGTTTCTCCCATTTCATTTTTCTACTAATTCATTTTTTTAAATAATTTATTTTGGTATCATTAATCTACAATTACATGTGCAATATTATGGTGATTAAACTACCCCTTTCATCAGGTCCCCCCACCAACCCCATTACAGTCACTGTTCATCAGCGTAGTGAGATGCTATAGAGACACTACTTCTCTTCTCTGAGTTGTACAGCCCTCCCCGTGCCTCCCCAACATTACATCTGCTAATCGTAATGCCCCTTTTTTCCCCCTTGTCCCTCCCTTCCCACCCATCCTCCCCAGTCCCTTTCCCTTTGGTAACTATTAGTCTGTTCATGGGTTCTGTGAGTCTGCTGCTGTTTTGTTCCTTCAGTTTTTTTCTTTGTTCTTATACTCCACATGAGTGAACTCATTTGATACTTGTCTTTTTTGGCTTGGCTTATTTCACTGAGCATAATACCCTCTAGCTCCATCCATGTTGTTGCAAATGGTAGGATTTGTTTTCTTCTTATGGCTGAATAATATTCCATTGTGTACATATACCACTTCGTCTTTATCCATTCACCTACTGATGGACACTTAGGTTGCTTCCATTTCTTGGCTATTGTAAATAGTGCTGCGATAAACATAGGGGTACATCTGTCTTTTTCAAATTGGGCTGCTGCATTCTTAGGGTAAATTCCTAGGACTGGGATTCCTGGGTCAAATGTTATTTCTATTTTGAGTTTTTTGAGGAACCTCCATACTGCTTTCCACAATGGTTGAACTAAT